>CAUYSK010097037.1:0-14220 GCA_963575035.1 Avahi laniger | reverse complement strand
AGCCTAGCTCACAGCAACCTCAAACTCCTGGGCTCAAGCGATCCTCCTGCCTCAGCCTCCCGAGTAGCTGGGACTACAGGCATGTGCCACCATGCTCGGCTGATTTTTTTGTATATATATATATTTAGTTGTCCAAATAATTTCTATTTTTAGTAGAGACGAGATCTCGCTCTTGCTCAGCCTGGTCTCAAACTCCTGACCTTGAGCGATCCACCCGCCTTGGCCTCCCAGAGTGCTAGGGTTACAGGCGTGAGCCACTGTGCCCGGCCGACTAGTCTTAATAAACAAAAAAATCTTTCATTCTTCTTTACCCCCAACCCCTGGCAAACCCCATTCTGTCTCAATGAATTTGACTACTCTAGGTACTTCATGTAAGTGGAATCATACAATATTTGCGCTTTCGTGTCTGGCTTATTTTATTTACTTAGCACAGTGTTTTGAAGGTTTATACATGTTGTAGAATGTATCATAATTTCATGTCTTTTTAACACTGAATAATATTCTGTTGTATGTATATACTGTAGTACATTTTGTTCACCCATTCATCTGTTGATCAGCACTTGGGTTGCTTCTGTGTTTTGATTGTTGTGAATAATGCTGCTATGAACGTAGGTGTACAAACATCTGTTTGAGTCCTTGCTTTTAATACTTTTGGATATATAACTGGAAGTGGAATTGCTGGCTAATGTGGTAATTCTATGTTTAATATTTTAAGGACATGCCATACTACCTTTCACAATGGCTGTACCATTTTACATTCCCACCAGCAATGCACAACAGTTCCAATTTCTCGACACTCGTGTCAACACTTGTTATTTTCTGTGCATCTGTGTGTTTAATAATAGCCATTCTAATAGGTTTGAAGTGGTATCTCATTGTGGTTTTGGTTTGCATTTCCCTGATGATTAGTGATGTTGAACATCTTTTTATGTGCTTATTAGCCATCTGTTTATCTTCTTTGGAGAAATGTCTGTTCAAGCCCTTTGCCCATTTTTGAATTGAGTTTCGCTCTTGTTGTTGAGTTGTATGAGTTCTTTATATATTCTGGGTATTAATCCTATATCAGATATGTGATTTACAAATATTTCCTCTCATTCTGTGGGTTGCCTTTGATGCACAAAAGTTTTAGATTTTGGTCCAAATTATCTATGTGTTCTTTTGTAGCCTACACTTTTGACATCACATCCAAGAATTTGTTGTCAAACCCAATGGTCCCCTATTTTTTCTTCTAAGAGGTTTATTATTTTAGCTTTTAAGCATAGGTCTTTGATTAATTTTGAGTTAATTTTTACATACAATGTAAGGTAGAAGTCTAACTTCGTTCTTTTGTTTGTGGATATACAGTTTTCCCTGCATCATTTATTGAAAGACTGTCCTTTGCTTATTGGGTGGTCTGTCTGGTCACCTGTGTTGCAAATCAGTTGGCCACATACACAAGGGTTTTATTTCAGGGCTCTTATTTTGTTCCATTGGTCTGTTTGTCTGTCTTTGTGCCAATACCACACTGTTTGACTATTGTAGTTTTGTAGTAAGCTTTGAAATCAGGATGATGAGTTCTCCAACTTTGTTCTTTCTTTTTCCAAGAATGTGTTGGATATTTGGGGGTCCCTTGAGATTTCATATGAATTTTAGGATGGGTTTTCCTACTTCTGCAAAAAAAAAATTGTTGGAATTTTGATAGGGATTACATTATATTTGTAGGTTGCTTTGGGTGGATTTTGTTTTTGAAGAAAAGATTCAATTGTAAAAGCATATCTGCCTTTCCTTTTTTTTTTTTAATTTTTCAGTCTATTTCTGGTGTGTCTTTTTTAATCTTATATCACTCATACAGATTAGTGTAATACATACAGTGTAAAGTATGTACAATGTAAGAGTTATTTTAAAACAATTACCATGTAACCACTACCCAGGTGAAGAAATAGATGCTTGAAGTTTTTATAATAAAACCATTGAACTACAGCATGGATAGTTGAGTCAGTGAAAGTCAGAACACAGAACCATATTATTCAGGATGTGCTAGAAAGAGTACTGTTTTGAATATGTGTTATTAGCTGGGTGATTGGAGCCCTGAGGACGTGGGAGGATTGGATTTCTTAGTGCCTAGTGGTATAGTTAGAGTAAGGAACTTTTAGTCGCCAAGTCTGAAAACACAGTGCTTTAGAGACCAGTTATTTAAAGTCTAAATTTGTAGTGTTTTGTCCAGAATTGGGAGGCAATGATATTAAGAGTAAAGTAGCTAGAAAATACGTGCTTGTTAAAGCCGAGTCATATTATAGTAAGACTTGAAGCTATGTTGAAACCCAGAATAATTTGATCCTATTGTTCCTAATAAATAATGTCAAACCACAAACTCTTTACATAATTATAGTCAAATGTGATTGTGCATCCAGTTGAATAACCCAGATGTTAACATTTTACAAAGTATAACGTAGTTACTTAATAAATATTCTTCTGTAAGTGAACAAGTACTATGTGAAATATGTATTTAGCATGGTTCTTATCTAAAAGTGTAGGCTTTATACCTAGAATTCATATGTTACATCAGTCAAGTGAGTTTTTGCATCTCTCACTTCCCCCAAGTAAATGACTCCCTTTGAGCAGCTTATAATATAACATAATTTATATGGCCAGAATGTGGTAAATTCTATAACATAAATGTAAAGTGCCAGGGAACACAATTAATTTGCATTCCTGACATGGAAAGTTTTTTAGGAAGATCCGACATTTGAGCCAGGACTTCAAAATTTGGTAGGCTTTCAACAACCAAAGGTAAGGGCTAGGTTGAACTATGCATTAACTGCTTTAAGATAGGGGATTGGCGTGAAAAAAAGGATAGGATATGGTTTGTCGTATGTAGGCGTAGTTCAGTGCTTGTTAGCATGAGAACCACCGTGTGTGTGTGTTGGGGGGTGGGGAGGATGTATAGTGAGAGATAGAGATGGAAAGGTTTCTTTTGAAACCAGATCATAGAAGACAGTAAGTATTGTGTTAATGACCAAAACTGTCTAAAAAAGGTTAATCTTGTGATTCGGAGGTTGGATTTTGGGAAGATGCTGAAAGTGGTGGCATCAATAGGCTAGTTGAATGTAAGGTGTGAGAAAAAAGGAGCAATAGGGGTCGGGTTTCAGGGGTGGATGACTGAAGGGAAATAACTGAAATAAAATCAAGTGGAAGAACAGGCTTCGGAGGAGAATGAGTTTAGGTTGAGGTCCTCAGGAGACATCCAGTATTGGGAAATGGGTTCTGAAGCTCCTGAGAAGTAAATTGGAAAGTCGCCCCCCATTGAAGGTAGAACCGGAAGAGTTCAGTGTGTCTGTTTGCCTGGAGGAAGGTTGTCGAACAAACAGAAGAGAGCAAATGGCAGCATCTTCTTTGAAGGCCTGTGTTGGAAGGTCAGGTAGAGGAAAGTGAGCCGTTAAAACCCTGAGAAGTGGTGTTTGGAGAAGAAGGAGAAAACTAGGAATGAAAGAGGAGAGTCACTAAAGCCTGAGGGAGGAGAGTGTGAAGGGAAGGGCGTGTGGAATTCACAAGCCCAGAGTGTATTCAGGATGTTACTAATTCAGGGAAGCAGAGGGTGAGGAGGATTGTTTTGTAGCTGGATTTTGGAAGGACAGTGTGTCTGAGGAATTTGCTTATATACCCTGAGAAATAGAGGATCAGAAAAACTTTGCATTTTTCTTTTTAAAATTGTGGTAACGCCTATAATCCTGGCTCTTTGGGAGGCTGAGGCAGGAGGATCACTTGAGGCCAGGAGTTTGAGACCAGTTGAGCAAAAGTGAGATCCCCACCTCTATAAAAAATAGAAAAGTTAGCCAGGCGTGGTGTTGTGTGCTTGTAGTCCCAGCTACTGGGGAGGCTGAGGCAGGAGGATCGCTTGAGCTCAGGAGTCTGAGGTTGCAGTGAGCTATGAAGACTCCACGGCACTCTAGCCCAGGCAACAGAGTGAGACCTTGTCTCCAAAAAAGCACCAAAACAAACCCCCCTCCAGCTACATAATTATTATTATTATTATTATTTTTGAGACAGAGTCTTACTCTGTTGCTGGGGCTAGAGTGCCGTGGCGTTAGCCTAGCTCACAGCAACCTCAGACTCCTGGGCTCAAGCGATCCTCCTGCCTCAGCCTCCCCAGTAGCTGGGACTGCAGACATGTGCCACCATGCCCAGCTCATTTTTTCTATGTATTTTTAGCTGTCCAAGTAATTTCTTTCTGTTTTTAGTAGAGACGGGGGTCTTGCTCTTGCTCAGGCTGGTCTCGAACTCCTGAGCTCAAAGGATCCGCCCGCCTCAGCTTCCCAGAGTGCTAGGATTACAGGCATGAGCCACCTCGCCCAGCCTGGATAATGCTTTTCTTGAGACTCTAGAAGGGGGCTGGGTGTGTTGGCCCATGCCTATAATCCCAGCACTTTGGGAGCTGAGGTGGGAGGATCACTTGAGCAGAGGATTACCAAACCAGCCTGGGCAATATACTGAGACTCCATCTCTAGAAAAAATAAAGAACATTAGCCAGACATGAAGGCATGGGCCTGTAGTCCCAGACTGAGGCGGGAGGATTGCTTGAGCCCCGGAGTTCAAGGTTACAGTGAGCTATGATCCCACCACTGTACTCTAGCCTAGGCGACAGAGCAAGACCTCCAAGACCCTATCTCCTTTTTTTTTCTTTGGACAGATAGAGATACTCACCGCTATACAAATAAGGCAAGATCCCATCTCTTAAAAAAAAAAAAAAGGCTCCAGAAGGAAATGTTTATGGGCTATCTTCTAAAGCAACAGGATTTAAACAAACGACAAACAGCCAAAAAAACACAACCCTGCACAATTCTGTTTCCTTTGATTGTATTCCTTTTGATTGTGATTATACAACTCAACATAAGATGAGATCGTACTCAAATTGGACTTATTTTGAATGTCTTGTTTTTGTGGCTCCTCTTTCTCTTCCTTTCACAAATGATGAACTTTAAGTTGAACACGATTCTTGGTAGGAGGTTCTTTATTATGTGATGGTAAGTTTTTTTTAAACATTTTCATTGCCCTCTAAATCCAGACTCCTTAGTAAGGTCTAAGAATTTTTCCTTGGCAAGATGTTTTCTTCAGAACTTCAGAAGTCAGCAATAAATTGAAGGATCAATTTCTTATACAGTTCATTCTCTCTCTCTTTTTTTTCTTTTGAGACAAAGTCTCACTATATTTACCCAGGCTAGACTGCAGTAGCGTCACCTATGACTCACTGCAACCTCAAATTCCTGGGCTCCAACGATCCTTGTGCCTCAGCCTCCTGAGTAGCTGAGAGTTTGGGTGCATGCCACAACGTCAAACTAATTTTTTAACGTTTTGTAGAGATGGGGTCTTACTGTGTTGCCCAGGCTGGTCTTTAGCTCGTGGTGCTCAGGCTGGTCTGATCCTCCTGCCTTGGCCTCTCAAAGTACTGGGATTACAGGTGTGGACCACCGTGCCTAGCTGAGAAGTGGTATTGATACATGATGTGATACAAGTTGTGGGCATATTCCCGTCTCCCCCAGTGTACAATTCTGTAAATCCCCAAAGAACTTGTTTTTGTCCAGCATGTTGGATCGATTTGCTTATTCTAGTACTTACCCACTTTAATTACTTGATTGTAAAAATTGTGAAGGTTGCTGTTTTTGAATCTTTTAAACCCTGATATCACGATCACAGAAGTGCTTTAGACCAATCCCCGTGTTAATGCCAAAATCTTAGCAAGTTGAAACCAGAAGAACAGTGAATGACCAATGGGATTCTATTTAGAACGCTAAGGAAATACACTACTATTACTACTACTACTACTACTGTACATTAAAAAAGAAACAGTCCCATGATTGTGGATCAATAATATACATCTCAACAAATTAGGTATAAAAGAAAAAAAATATATATGTCAAAAGGGCATTTAAAAAAATTCAGCTTCTGTTCATGATCTTTAAGAACAAAACAAACAACAAAACCTAACTTAGAACCCTAGGTAAAGAATGAAACTACTTTCATGTGATAAGTGATAGTTACTGGAAACCAACAGTAATTATTTTTTTAATATATTATATGTAAGTTTATGTATAATTAAAACAAGGAAATCCTTTTTAAAAGTCAGGAATAATAAAAGGATGGGTATCACTACTGTTCATATTTTTTGGTGACATTCTAGCCAGTGTAGGACAATAAGACAAGCAAGACACAAATAGTATTAACAAACCAAATAATGTGCTACCAAATGATTATTTACTTAAAAATCTAGGAGAATCGGGGCGGGCGCGCGTTGCTCACACCCGTAATCCTAGCACTCTGGGAGGCCGAGGCTGGAGGATTGCGTGAGCTCAGGAGTTTGAGACCATCCTGAGCAAGAGCGAGACCCCGTCTCTACTATAAATAGAAAGAAATTAGCCAAACAACTAAAAAAAAAAAAAAAAAAAATTAAGGCGGGCACGGTGGCGCGTGCCTGTAGTCCCAGTTACCTGGGAGGCTGAGGCAGGAGGATCACTTGAGTCCAGGAGTTTGAGCTTGCTGTGAGCTAGGCTGATGCCACGGCACTCTAGCCTGGGCAACAGAGTGAGACTCTGTCTCCAAAAAAAAAAAAAATTTTAGGAGAATCAACTAAAAGTTAGAAACAAGACCTAAGTTAGGTATCTGAATAGAATATTTATTTAAAAATTGATAATTTTATCTAATAAATGAATTATGAAAAACAAAACAGGAAAACGACAAATTGCGTGTCATATAATTGTAATTAGCATATAAAATAAAGCTCAATCTTACGAATAATGTAGCAGTTGTATTTTTGCTTATTTGATTATAATACAAAATGTTATTTGTAGCTGTAATGCATTTAAAACAACTCTAGGGAATTGACTAAATAAAATTTAGCACATAATAGTGAAATATTTTAAACTTAGGGAATATTTTATTAAATCTACAAACACAATTTTAAAAACGTTTGCTTATCTGTTCTTCATCAATGAGGAAGACTATGAAAGGACTTCCTGCTTGAAGTGAAAGCAAGCACAGGATGGTTGTGAATCCTTTCACTTCTGGAAAGTTTTCATTGATAAGAACTAAATTTGACTAAACTGGTTTTTCAGATTTATCTACATAATTATTCTTTTTTTTAGTATGAAAGAGTTAGGACACAGCAACAGATTTGGTAAGAAGGCAGTTTCTTGCCTTAGTATATTTTGTATGAAGTTTGTTTATGATTGTTTATTATTATTAGCACTGGACTTGGTATTAAAAAAAAAAGCAGCTATTTAAGGTCAAGTGAGAATACCTAAAGAGTTACACGAAACTTTTATAACAGGTTGGCAGAATTTAAATTGCTTTGACATTGTGATGAACAGTTTTTGCTGTTTACTTTTGCATGTTAGTGTCCCATAATTGTGTAATGTGGTAGTTGGCTGCTGACTTTGTAAATACTGGGTGCGTTTGGTCCTAGGTCCTCCACAGTTCTGTAACTTTGCAGCTTGGAGTTTGTGAAGGGAGTGAAGACGCAGAAGGGGACGTGACATGGTTCAATGAATGTGTTATCCTAACCTTCATCTGATGACATAAGTTACTGCATTGGATTTGTTTGGGAAATTGTTTTCTTTCATCCTTTTAAAGCTGGTGAAAATGTAGTTGAGCCACTAATTAGCATAAGAAATGGAGATTTTCTGTTGGCTTTGGATGCATCTCCTTCCTTAGATTGCCTTAATTGCTTTTTACTGTCCTTCTACATGGTCAGTGGTATTAAAAAAGAAAAACAGGTGGTCAGTGGCCATCTACCTCTAGCCTCAGTGCTTCTAAATTTTTTATTTTCTGATTTTTAATTCAGTTTTGCTATGTATTGCTTTAGGGAATCTGTCTTTTCCACGAATTGAAGATAATCTGCATGATGTTTTGTTTGACTGTAGACAGTCAAACATTTCATCTGGGCTTTGTGTAATATTGTCTGAGGGCTTTTTTTTTTCCCCACTTAAAATTTTTTTTTAGGGCTACTTTGTCTCTCTAGTAGTTGTGTGAATTTTTTATTACAGCCATAGATGCATTGAAAAGCTAGTAGAGATCATAAAAAAGCTTGGGATGTCAAGTGCTAGATGAGGCACTGTCCATGTATGAATGTATTCCTTAAACAGACCTTAGACAGTAGGCCTGACCATGGCCAAACAGATAGGATCATTAGAAGACAGCAATCAAGAATATTTTAGTGGGGGAGAGGGGGTCAAGGGCAACATATGTAACCTAAATATCTGTACCCCCATAATATGCTGAAATAAAAAAAAAGAATATTTTAGGTTGGAGTTGAGTGAGGGAGGCTTTTCTAAGCATGACAAACTAAGAAGCCATGAAGAAGATTGTCTTTTTAAAAAACATATGTTGCTTGAACTTCTGTTTAGCAAAGGATGAAAATTTAAAAAGATAAAACAAATTGAGGACTTTTCAAAAATTTTAAATTTTTATTTATTTTTGATCCAGGGTCTTGCTATGTTGCCCAGGCTGGAGTGCAATGGCTATTCATAGGTGCAGTCATAGTGCACTGCAGCCTCAAACTCTTGGGCTCAAGCCATCCTCCTGCCTCAGCCTCCCCAGTAGCTGGGACTACAGATGCCCCACACCACTGCACCTGGCTGCCACTTACTTCTTAAGTCCTTAAGTTCACAATACTTGAGAATATTTATTGCCATGCTGTTTTGACCTCTTCTTTGGGTTTTCTATTTGCACCATACTTTCCCTTAGAATTCTATAATTATTCATGTCACAGTCACCTATCTGTGTTGAGTGTTGTAGAGAAATCTGAGGATAACCTCATTCTACCCACCCACCTAACCTTGACTTGCTTTTTTTCCCTTCCTAGATACTCATGATATTGTTTAATGTTAAAGTTTAGTACCTTTCATTTGACAGACGTTTGGTTGTTTATTCTGTACCAGTTTTTTTCTTGGGTTGTGTGGTATGTTTTCAGTATGCATATTTAGTTATTATAGAATGTTTTAAGTATTTCATGTATGGTATTTTAATATTCTCACTCTTTAGGGATATCAATTTAGCTTAGGTAAATCTTCTTTGTCTATTATTTTTACTCTTTTCAACTATATAATTATCTTTCATTTAAGGTATAATTTCTTAAAGTTATGACCAATGTTTGTTTTAGGTTGTTTTTTTGTTTTTTAGCTTACCTTTAAGGTCTGCTGTTGCTTTATAATGTCTCCTTTTAGGCCTTCTTTAAAAGAGATACCATGTTTCTGTAATTTGAGACTATTTTTCTGACATCTTCCTGGTTTTTCAAATATGTGTTAAGTAGTTGAAATGAACTTAAAGTGAATTGGAGTGGAGAGTCAAGAACCTCATCACCATGTTAGGAAACTTTTGAGTGTTAGACTATTCATGCAATTGATGATAACAAGGGAGGCAAGGAGATACTAGCTTTACTTCTCTACTAGCTTTACCATAGGAGTAGGTATTGATATATGAAGTACAGCAACTTACCTAGCTTTGTTGTGCACAAGTACACAAGGAGATAAGAGCTATTAGATAGTAAGTAAAAGGTAACCAATGTTTGAAAAATTTATACTGAAGATCCTTAATTTAAGTAATACTTAGGAAAATTAGGATGAAGTAAAGTGATCCACGATGCTCAACCTGAGGTGGTGGCTGTAGGAATGGACTCCCTCTCCTCCTCTCGGCCACCCGAGGATGATCATATCCCTGCCATCCCTGGGCTGAGAATCACTTGTTTTCCCCATGTGATGTGGTTGAGGGTAAAAGGTAAGTTGAGAACCATTGCTATCTGGCATTAGAGGGGAAACTGATTAGAGACTAGCTGGGATATATACTTAAAAATATGGCTCTCTGAATGAAGAAGAAAGCATTCTTAGCTGGAAGCAACAGGAGTTGAGCTAAAATAAGTTTAGACAAAAGGAAAAAAAAAAAGGACCTTTTTTTTTTTTTTGGAGACAAAAGTCTTGATCTGTCACCTTGGGTAGAGTGCAGTAGAGTCATCATAGCTCACTGCAACCTCAAACTCCTGGGCTCAAGCCATCCTCCTGCCTCAGCCTCTCCAGTAGCTGGGACTACAGGTGTACCACAGCGCCCTGACTAATTTTTCTATTTTTAGTAGAGACAGGGTCTCGCTCTTGCTCAGTCTGGTCTCGAACTCCTGACCTCAAGTCATCGTCTTGCCTTGGCCTCCCAGAGTGCTAGGATTACAGGCATGAGCCACTGTGCCCAGCTGGAAATTTAACTCTTAACAAGATTTATAAGAGGGCAGGATTGGTACCAAGAATTCTGTTTGGACCTCTCTTTCCATTACTTACTTTTACTTAGTTTCCATTTTCTCATATCAGCTCTGTCTCTCCTTGAGATTTGAACTGTGGCTGTTGGCAGACTTTTATAGTACAGCTTTCCCATAGACTGGGACTCCCCTCCTTCCTTAATTCTAATTTGAAAATTCCTCTGGAAGACCTCATTCACTCACTTCTATGGTCCAGGTGTGTTTGGGACCTGTTTTGGCAGTTCCTGCTAGAAACAAATAGTTGGCCATGATGTTTGGAGGTAAGTAGTATTTCCCAAAAGAAATATTCAATCTATGGACTTGTTCTCAAGATTCTAAAGAACACTGACTGTATTCCTTTCATATCCTATTATCTAATGAGCAATTTTAAAGGAAGAAAATGGTTAACTTACCTTTACTGTACCTTAAGATGGGACAGTCTCCTAGCTGTGTTGCAACATTACACCATGGGTTTTACCATACTTTACTGATGAGGAAAATGAGACTAAAAACCAAAAAGAAATGGCTTAAGTTGACAAGGCTAGTGAGAGAGGTGAGATTCAAATCCAGGTTTCACTGACATAAGGCCCCACACTGTGTGCTCAAATCTTCTATTGTAAAGTGGCATTCAGAAGGCCCCAAATATCTTGTCTTTGTCAAATTTATTTCTAAAAAATAGATGAGATCAAAACAGTTGATGTTTATGTGAAACTATTGACTACAGTGTTAGAACATAACAATTTCTATACTTGAGAAATTCCTGCTGCAGCATATCTTGGCAGAGATGTAAGCTGATGCTACTGTATTTAATTTAAACACAAGCAACAACATACTGAGTACTTAATATTGAAGAACCCTTAGACAAGTGTTTGGAGAGGATACGAGGAAGGTGAAACATTGCTGGTTGCAGAATGTCGTTAAGCAGAGTGTTATTTTAGGAATGTTGTCCAAAATTCTGCCAAGCAAATCCTTTTGGAAGCTATTGACAAAATCATTGTAAGATAGGATCTCGACCTGTTTTGCTCATCTGCTTCATTTTCCTTATGTTTTTGAAGCACAGTTAAAGAAATTTATCTGGGTTGAAAATGTGTTTTTTTTTTTTTTTTTTGAGACAGAGTCTCCCTCTCTTGCCTGGGCTAGAGTGCCATGGGGTCAGCCTGGCTCACAGCAACCTCAAACTCCTGGGCTCAAGCGATCCTCCTGCCTCAGCCTCTAGAGTAGCTGGGACTATAGGCACATGCCACTATGCCTGGCTAATTTTTTCTATTTTTTGGTTGTTTGGCTAATTTCTTTCTATTTATAGTGGAGACGGGATCTCGCTCTTGCTCAGGCTGGTCTCTAACTCCTGAGCTCAACCAGTCCTCCCGCCTCCTAGCCTCCCAGAGTGCTAGAATTACAGGCGTGAGCCACTGCACCCGGCCTTGAAAACGTTTTTGATTAGGAAATTGGCTAGGAAAAAAATTCTAATTTTAAGCAAACTTTTAAAGGTTTACCAGAATCTGTAAAGATGATTAAATTGATAAATCTTTGAATCAGTAGAGAAAATAAAGTGAACTTTGTAATTGTTTGCTGCTACATTGCTTTTTTTCAATACTGATTAAGCAATGGAAGGTTGAAGGAAAGGAATGTTTCGTCAGTGACTAGGTTTGTGGCAGTTTTTATGTTTTAAGGTAATGTGGCAATTTATCACTCTGACAGTAAGGTCAAAGTTATTTTGGCAAACCATCTCAGTGCTTAGGAATAATTAGATAATGTTTGGATAAAAGATTCTATCTATGATCTC
This sequence comes from Avahi laniger, assembly GCA_963575035.1. Taxonomy (NCBI): domain Eukaryota; kingdom Metazoa; phylum Chordata; class Mammalia; order Primates; family Indriidae; genus Avahi; species Avahi laniger. The sequence goes on along the minus strand of CAUYSK010097037.1, from coordinate 2,188 downwards.
AAAAATTCAAAGTGAAGCCTACTGTAAAAATAGTCACTTTACAGAAACTCACCTTGCAGCCAACTGTGTTATATAAATAAACTTGAGAGGAATGCATGTTCTCTGAAGTAGGAGACCACAACCACTGAGACACAAAGGAAAATCAGTACTAGACTATAAACCTAGGTTTGTATTTGAGTTTGTAGCAGTTAGACCTAGTCAATGATTAATCTTGGCAAAATATATTTATAGTTAAAGTAATTTATTTCCTTAATAGTCAAGTATAAGGTGACATATAGTTGGTTCTTTCAATGTCATTATTCTGAGATCTTGTTTTTTACTGAGGCTCAGCGAAGGCTTATTTTCACATAATGATGGACAGAATACTGAAAAACATAATTTTAGACTATATTAAACTGTTCTTCAGAGTTAAGCTTTTATTGAGAAAACATTTAAGCATATAATGATGCCAAAGTAGACGGATTGGTATAACGAGCCTCTGTGTACTCACCTAGCCTCAGTAGTTCTTAGGTCATGACCAGTCTTGTTTCATCTGTTTCTGTCCCTTTCCCTTAAGATTGTGAAGCACATCCTGAACATGATCATTTGTATGTAAACATTTCAGTATATATCTCTAAAAGAATGGGAGGAAAAAAATCCCCAGCATAATACCATTACCACCACACTTTAAAATGTTAATAATTTCTTAATATTGTCTAATATCTAGTCTTCACATTTTCATTTGTGCCATAAATGTCAAACTTTTAAAGTGTTTGAATTTTTAAAAACTGAGAGGTTTTCCCCTCTCTTCTCCTTGTAGTATATTTGCTGAAGATTCCAAGCCTTGTCCTTTAGAATTTCCCAGAGTAGACTTTGCTAATTGTGTCCCAGGGATGTCCTTAAACATGTTTCTCTTTATTTTTGTAAAATTGGTTATTGTCTCTAGGGATTTGAACAGGTTCAGGTTTGTGAGGTGAGATTACTTCGTGAGTGGTGGCTTGTTCTTTTATAGGGAGACACATAATGTCTGGCTGTTTGTCTTATAAACTGCCTAGATTTAAGTGACAGAGAGGCAACATTTCAATTATTTTCCATTTCTTTTTTTTTTTTTTTTTTTGAGACAGAGTCTCACTGTGTTGCCCGGGCTAGAGTGAAGTGCCGTGGCGTCATCCTCGCTCACAGCAACCTCAAACTCCTGGGCTCAAGCGATCCTCTTGCCTCAGCCTCCCGAGTAGCTGGGACTACAGGCATGCGCCACCATGCCCGGCTAATTTTTCCTATATATTTTTAGTTGTCCAATTGATTTCTAATTTTAGTAGAGACGGGGTCTTGCTCTTGTTCAGGCTGGTCTCGAACTCCTGAGCTCAAACAATCCGCCCACCTCAGCCTCCCAGAGAGCTGGGATTACAGGCGTGAGCCACTGCGCCTGGCCAAGAGTGTACATTTACCCTTGACACTGGATCTCTTAGAATTTCGTTAAGCAGAACATTCACTTTTATGTCTTATCTTACCCTCTGACCCCTAAAGATGATTGACCATCCAATTTCATTTGAAAAGAACTTAAAACTATTAATAAAGATTCAAAAACCTCTTCTTCTGCACGTATTTTAATTACCTTTTCATTTAAAGGACACTTTAGCCTGTACTTTAATTTTAAAACAGCTCTATATGTCATTTGCTTCAATCTTTATAGATACATATGCATATATTGAAATATATGTTGAGTAAGGTAGAACCTGATACACTATCGGGGTTTACGCTTTTATAAAGCTGGTGACTATGGGTGGAGAAAGGCCTTTCTGAGGTAGCTTTCCATGGAGTAGAGAGCATATAACTTGTGGTACAACATGGCATCCTAAAGCCACGCTATTATTTCAAGTATACATTAGTGGGAAACGCTTTTCAGAAGCCATTCCAGAAGCATCCTGGCCAAGATGTCACTGGAAATAGAGATATATAAAAATTCACAGTGACTGAACACTGTTGAGCAAAGGGCCATGTTCTTGCAGCAATGTTAACTCTTTCTCTTTTCTTGGACAGAGAAAAAGAGACGTGGTCATCCACCACGTTAAAGTTAAAGGAGCAACAGTCTCACGTCTTGAGAAATTCTCTGTGCTTTCTGAAGCTTCATCCTCGTTATGGAAAAAATATTGTACTAGGAAGTTCACTGAAACGATCCTAACACTTTGTGGAATTCGTTTCCAAATTG
>CAUYSK010097035.1:0-55084 GCA_963575035.1 Avahi laniger | reverse complement strand
GTCAGCCTAGCTCACAGCAACCTCAAACTCCTGGGCTCAAGCGATCCTCCTGCCTCAGCCTCCCGAGTAGCTGGGACTACAGGCATGCGCCACCATGCCCGGCTAATTTTTTCTATATATTTTTAGTTGTCCAGATCATTTCTTTCTATGTTTTAGTAGAGATGGGGTCTTGCTCATGCTCAGGCTGGTCTCGAACTCCTGACCTTGAGTGATCCACCCGCCTCGGCCTCCCAGAGTGCTAGGATTACAGGCGTAAGCCACCACGCCTGGCTGATCTATGTCATTTTCTCATTTACCGCAAAAGATAACTAGGGCAGACTGTGCATAGAGTCCTGCGGCAAACGGTTAGAGACCTGTACCCAGGCCAGCACAAATCCGTGTCTCGCAGGGCACACCTCAGTAATCCAATATAAATTCTTAGCCAATCTTTCTTATCATGTTTCTAAGAATATGATGAATTGTTCATCAAATGTCTTTCTTAAATCCATACATTTATAGTAATTATTGGGAAGTTGGCTTATCAAAAAATCAGAAATGATCTCTAAGCAATATAGATACTCTTCTAAAATTTTTCCTGTAAGCATCGTCTAACTCTTTCCATTTCTTCATCCTAAAAAAATTTTCTAGTAAACTCACTACCACTGCTTTTTATCTCACTCAGAAACTTTAGAATAAGAGTCTAATCAGCTGGCAAGGCAGCGGAGATGGCATGAAAATAATTGTCATGCTTGGGTGGGGTCAAAGGAAATCTCAGTTGATTCCCCCCCTCCCCATTCCCCTTCACTCCCAGGCACTGGGGCCCCCATTCCTACAGGACAGTAAAAGCAACGGCCCACGGTTCTAGTTTTGCCTCTGTCTGCCTCCTCCCCACTGAGGAGGAGGGACCAGGGGGTAGAATCAGGACTCGGGCAGGAATGGCCTAAAACCAGAGTTTTCAGAACAGGGAACTGGCTCTATTTGCAGAGCTATTTCCCATCCAGCTTGTTAAATTACACCACTGGGGTGCGTGGGTTGCTGCAGTTTGTTTAAAACTTTTCATGACCTGCTCCGCACAAAAGCTGCCCACGCCCTTTGCCCAGCTGCCTCCTCCGTGGACCCTGTCTGTGCGCAGGCACACATTTCGCACCTCTCACGGGTGCGTGGCACAGTTACACTTTACAGAGCTGTTCACCAAGTGCACCGTAGCACCCAGGAGCCCATAAAACAAATCGAGTCCTCGAGAGCCTCCGGAGTTCTTAGGTAATGGCCATAACAGGGGCACAGAGGTTAGAAAAACAGGAAAGTTAGAAAAAATGCTCCTGGATAAAGGGAAATAAATGCCTACAGGAAAGGAATGGGGGAACTTTTAAAAGGTTTATACTTGGTTAGGTGCAAGAATAGAATGACAAAATAAAGGCAAAAAGAATCCAAGTAGAAAGGAGACTGGGTTATTGTGCAACTGGGCACCTGAAAAAACAAAAGCGATGAGCTGATAGGATGTTGAGTAACCATATGTGAGCAGCATATCACTTTCTAATTCAGCAAATATTTCTTGAGCATCTACTATGGTAACATATAAGCAGACACAATCCTTGCCCTCCTGAAACTTGGTGTATAGTAAGAGACACGCCTCCAAATGAGTATCTGTACTGACTCTCAGGACCAATGACAAATTCATCCAGTCTTCACTGCAGGCACACTCCAAGGCAGGGCAGTCAAAGACTGGGAAACAGAACTACTTTCTGTCTGAAATCTTCTGAAATCTTGTAACACTAAATGTACTACTCATTTGGAATTTATCTTGTATGTCATACATTATTAATTGTACTAATTTATAGGTTTAGTTTCATAGCCCATGAAGAGTATGAACTCCTTAAAGATACACACCTGTAATTCTAGCACTTTGGGAGGCCAATGTGGGAAGATCACTTGAAGTCATGAGTTTGAGACCAGACTGAGCAACATAGTGAGACCCTGTCTCTACGAAAAACAGAAAAATTAGCTGGGTGTGGTAGCATGTACCTGTAGTCCCAGCTATTCGGGAGGCTGAGGCAAGAAAATTGCTTGAGTCCAAGTGTTCGAGGTTGCAATGAGCTATGGATAACACCACTACAGTCTACCCAGGGCAATACAGTGAGACCCTGTCTCAAAAACACAAAAAACAAAAACCCCATAATTTTGGATTAACCAAAGGCTCAAAAATAGCCCTTTACACACAGGTTCTCAAAAATGATTTTTGAATTAATTGTTCTGTAGATCTGTTACTCTACTGCCCCTCGCCCCACACACCCACCACTCCACATATCTAGTCTATTCCTTTCAATCCCGACAGTATAAAGCAGTGATTCTTAACCAGCAACAGTTTTGTCCCCCCTCCCACCAATCCCAGGGACATCTGACAACGTCTGAAGACATTTTTATTTTTGCCATGACTGGAAGAGAGTGTACCACTGGCATCTTGGCTTAGAGGCCAGGGAAGCCGCCAAGCATCCTACAATGCACAGGGCACCCCGCCCCCACCACAAAGAATTACCTGGTCCAAAACAGTGCTGAGATTGCTATAAAGTCTAAATAGTAATGGAAGAGATATGGTCTATTCGTTCATTTATTCATTTATTTGTGCCATAAATCTTCTGCAAATGTATTTAGTAGTCAGAGAATATAGAAATGTGGTGAATTTTAAAAAGTACTATACCTGGAAAGTTTTGTGGGGGGAAAAGTCCCATTTTTCTCCTAGTCGTGACCTTGAAAACTTGGATAGACTCATCTAATCTTAGGTATTCAAAATTAACTGTCCATGCTGCTTTGACCAACGGGGAACTGTATGTTATCATCTCAGAGATGCCTTCAATCTTTACCATGAAGGATTCCATTCTTCAGAATGTTACTTAACAGAATCCTGATCTCACATAAAACTGGTCCATCATTCTCTGCAGCCCTCTTTCCCTTTACAACATATTCCCACTCAACACGAGAAACGCCCACAGAGAGACTTTTCCTATACGTAGTCCTAGCAGGTAAAAGACAGCATAAATCCTCAGCAATGGCTCTATAAATCCCAGGGCTATGAAAAAATTTAACAGTCTCACCAAGGGATGTCAACATTACGATGACATTCGCTATTTCAGTGTCAAAGGAAGAAAAATTCTTTTTTAAAGTCAAGTTTTCAAAAGTATATAAGAATTGATATTGGGGGAGACAGGGAGAGGCACTATACTTTTAGAATTCTTTAATGGAAACTAAGTTATTAATGTACTAAAATTGACTGTAATATATATGGCTATAAAAATGTTTCATAAATGTTTAAAATATGCTTCTCTCTATTAATATTTAACAGGCCCACTCATGAGCTAACAATATCACTTAAGAGCATCAGAGATTTTAATATATATTAGTAGAGACTTATTTCAGATTCAGTGTAAGGTACTAGCTTGAGTTTCAATCTGCACTGCTAATAAAAAGCAAAACGAGGCAGAGAAAATGTAGCCCCCTCAGAATGTAGAATTTAAGTTAAAATATGAGCCATGTTTATTCTTTCAGGTATTATGAAGCAAATTAACAAATAAGCCATATTTAAATGTAAAACATTATAATGAATAAAAATGTGACAGTAAATTCATTGTATACAAACATAAAACTGAAAGACTGAAAAATAATGTAATTTGTGTTTATGCGAAACAAAAGCCACAAACCTAAATCCAGACTGCTTTTTGCTAATGAATTAAGATTTTCCAGATCATCAAATCTGTCTTGCTGACTGTTTTCTTCAGTTGATGGTACGGATGGTAGAGAATCCATGCCAAAGTTTTCTTCCATCTTAAGAGGAAGAAAAATAGAAATGCATTAGTACTTTATGAAAAATGTGGAACACTGTAATGTTGTTCAAACCAGATGATGCTGACAGTGGAAAACTGGCCCTGCAAACAGGCATACTCCAGTAATGGTTTAGTGGTAAACAATAACAAATGCTGTAACTTAATATTTGCAAGAGTATAGGTTAGTAACACCTGTTTTAACCACTTAATTTTTAACAAAAATTTTGTTTTACAAACATTAATAAATGGATTTAAATTAACATTTACCAAGGTACAGGAATAAAAGATCTATCAAGGCAAGGTTGATTGCTGACATACACAACCTCCTGGATCATGTTGCTGATGTCCTCAATTTAAATAGCTTCATTACTGATCCCAAAAGACAGAGTGAATTTTCATATCTCTAAGTCTTTGCACTGCCCTTCCATGCACTCTTATCTGCCTGGTAAATACCTCATTACCCAAACCTGAAACATATACATAAGTGCCACAGATAACGTATTGCACTTCTTCTCGTCTTTCTTTTATACGTAACTTTCATGGTTGTTGAAAGTAACAAATTTCCAGAATGCTAAAATGTTTGTGTCCTCCCCCCAAAAATCAGTATGTTGAAATCTTAACCCCCAAGGTGAAGGTATTAATATTAAGAGCTGGGCTTTTTGTGATTAGGTCATAGGGGTGGAATCCTCACGAATGTGGTTACTGCCCTTATAAAACAGGACCAAGGGAGCTCATTCTACTCTTGTACCATGTGAGGACACAGCTAGAGGGCGCCATTTACAAACCAGAAAGGGGGCCCCCACCAGACACTGACTCTGCCTGCACCTTGATCTTGGACTTCCCAGCCTCAAGAACTGTGAGAAATAAATTTCTGTTGTTTATAAAGCTACCCAGAGTTAATGGTATTTTGTTACAGTAGTCCAAATCGACTAAGAAAGAGAACATATAATTTTCACTTAAGTATCCTATTATGATATTTTAAAAAATTTTGTAAGCATAAATTTAAATGAGCACTTTATAGCCACCACAGAAATATACCTTAATTAATCTAAGATAAATAACAGTATGTTATACTTTATTGTTGGAAATTTTGGTTTTTCAAAACAAAAACGTGAAATATATGTTTTACAATGGCCCACTTTTTTTGGTAAAGTTACATGGGTCAGACTTCAATGGTAAGAGAAGGACCTCTCATGAACTGGTATACCAAATACTGCTAGCTTTCTCCAAACAGATTATGAATACAGGTAAGTATGCAAATAGAAACCTAGTGGCACCTAAAGAACACAGAATTCAACTCAAATATTTAACAGGAGTAAGAAAGGGCATCTAACTACTTAGTTGCCTACAGTAAAATAAGCAAGAAGAACTTCTTAGAGAAAGGAGTAAGGCAGAGACGGCAGGTACTGAGCACTTAAAAAGAAGAAATTTTACAGTAATTTTGGACCATTTGGACATTTTTTTAAAGAGTTAATCGCAATTATGTTAACAGTAACTGAAGAATAAGAGAACTGATACCCCAATCTGGAATTTCAGTATAGTGGGTATGAGAGATTGGAGCTTTAGAAAAATGAATTGCTGTTTTTTTATAAAAAGAGAAGAAAATAAGAACATACACTTTTTCTCAGGTAAATAACCCTCAGTCAAAAAGAACCAAATCTTTAAACAATGGACAAAGAGGCTGGGCACACTGGCTCATGCCTGTAATCTCAGCACTTTGGAAGGTGGAGGCAGGAGGAAGGCTTGAAGCCAGGAGTTCAAGATCAGCCTGGGCAACACAGCAAGACTATGAAAAGATAAAAAAAAATCAGCTGGGTATGGTGGCGCACACCTGTAGTCCCAGCTACTCAGGAGGCTAAAGCAGGAGGATCATTGAGCCCAGAGGGTTGAGGTTGCAGGGAGCTATGAAGACTCTAGCCTGAGCAACAGAGGGAGATCCTGTCTCAAACAAAACAAAACAAAACAAAAATAATGGACAAAGAACTTGAATAGACACTTCCAGAAAGAATATAAAAAGATGGCCAGTAAGCAGTTGAAGGGCTGTTCAACATCACTAATTATTAGGGAAATGTAAATTAAAACACAAGGACATAGCACTTTACACTCATAAAAACAAACACAAACACAAAAACCCCAGCAAACAACAAGTGTTAGGATGTGGAGAAATTGGAAACCTTGTGTATTGTTGGTGGGAATGTAAAATAGTGCAGCGTCTATGGAAAACAGTATGGTGCTCCTCAAAAATTAAATATAGAATTATCCTATGATCTGTAATAGCAATTCCACTTCTGAGTACAGAAGCCTCTAATTTTAACCATTTAGTGAGCTAGCTACTTCTTTTGTTGCATTCAATATGCATATACCAATAAACCTTTAATGTCTTTTTTCAGCTTAATTTGAACCCCTCCAAGCACAAACACAAGAGGGCAGAGGGAAAGTTTTGGGAATATTATTTCAGCCTTAAAAAGGGAGAAAATTCTGACACTTACTACAACATGGATGAACCTTGAAGACGATATACTAAGTGAAATAAACAAGACACAAAAGAACAAATATTACATGATCCTACTTCTATGAGGTGCTTAGTGTAGTCAAATTCTTAAGAGACAGAAAATAAAATGATGGTTGGTTGCCAGGAGACAGGGGGAGGAGAGAAAGAACAATTATTATTTAATGGGTTTCAGCATGGGAACATAAAAAGTTCTAGAGATAGATGGTGACGATGGTTCCACAATAATGGAAGTGTAACCAATGCCGCTGAACTGTATACCTAAAAATGGTTAAATGAATGGTAAATTGTGTGTTGTGTATTTTACCATAATTTAAAAACAAACAAAACAGGTCTATAAATCATGGTTTCACCCTTCAACTAAAATGGCATAGGAGGGTGGTAGAGAAAGATAAACTGTGAAGTAGTTAGGCACTATCTGCATTCCACAATGGAGATTACAACCATGACAGAAATGATAATGTTCCTCCACCCTTCTGGAGGGCACCTCTAAATAGTAGATTTTAAAATCCTCTTAGGGATGGTAATATTAGGTAATATTATGAGATAACAAATTATCACAGGGCTCCATCAGTAATAACAGGTGGGCAAATAAAGATCTGAGCCCACCCTAATCATATGGCTGTAACAGTCATCGCTGTGGAAGGGAGGAAAAATGTCAATGCCCTAAGCAAGCACATACAATTATTTAAAGAAAATAAAATACTGTTTATGCAACATACATTAGGGCTGAAAATCTTAATGCCACTTTGGGGAGTCTATAGAGGTTACCTCTGTAACTTTAAAGTAAATAATTAAATGTATGAATAGGTAAAAAATTTTTACATTTTACGGGTTTTAAAATACGAATGTTTAACTAAACTTATAAAGTAAATATTATGAATATACAGTTGACCTTTCCCTCTATAGCCTTAAACGTGTGTATGTTAAAATGGACTGATATTTCAGGTTGCCTTTTATTTAGGTAAATAGAAAAGTTTTTTACAGAAGAAAATAGCTATGTCAAGTGAATACGGCTGAATCAATGGGAAATTAAAAAAAAGGGAAGCCAGGAAACTTAACAGATTTAGTAATTAGGATACATGTCCTTCAAATTGTGAGCACTGACAGTTGTTTCAAACAAGCCTTTCAAAGAGCTCTTTAACAAATAATAGAGTAAGTGGTTACATTGTTAAGAGCATCAATATAAGCTTATAAGAGGGTTTTTTTAAAAAACCCCAATGTTATGCAAATGAGTACTTGAGATAAGAATAAAATTTTGAGTGACAGCATGGATTTAAAAATTGCTGTATCTCAAACAACCTAGTTAGAAATGAAGATGATATATTTGGAAAGCTGTGTTAAATGATCAAAAAGTGATTCAAGTGACAATATAGATACTGACATTAAATATGCATTGAAAGAATTTGAATAAAATTATATGATTAAATGTCAGAAGAGGCAAAAATTTAACATTTTAGGAGGTTTTAAAATTGAATGTTTAACTAAACTTATAAAGTCAATATTATGAATATACATTTGACCATCTCATCTATAGCCTTAAATGTTTATAATATCTCAAAGTGGACTGATATTTCAGATTGCCCTTTCTTTGGATAAACAGAAAATTTTCTTTTCATAGAGGAAAACGGCCATAACAAATATTTATGAGTATTCAGTCATCTATAATTCCAGTTTGGTTTCTATGACTGAATACGTATTCTGCTTGGGCTTGAGCACTGACAGATCCCAGGAGGGGGACTGGCACAGGCAGAAAGCACCGATGCCAGTGGACACACTGGACAATAAGGTGTCACCTCTCTCCACGTCCAGGCACCATCCATGCATTCCAAAAACACCTGTTCTTGGTAGACCGCCCAGGGCCCTCTATCATGGGGAGTCCTGCGGGGTCCCATAAAAACAGAAAGCACAGCACCTTGCCTAGCAGAGGGACCCATGAGCATTTGCAATAGGGAAAAGGGAGGAAATGTCTGAAGGAGGCGAGGGAAGAAACCACCTGTACCTGCCATGTGGGAGAGCAAGCAGAGGCATGCTTTGCACGTCACAACAGGAACGCCGCCAGCCTCGGTGAGGGCAGCGCCATCCCACATCCAAACATACTGCTAAGTTGCCTTTTTAAAAAAAACATCCCTATACAGTAATCTTTTCATTTGCCTGAAAGTTAATTCAGGGCAGGAAATAAAGAAACAAAAACATTTTTAAAAGTCACTAATGAAGGATTCCAGTTGGTGACTGGTTGACTATATAATCTTATAAAAAAATAAAGCTGATTAGTGATTTAATAGTAAGGACAAACCTACTAAAACATAATGCTTTCCTGCCATACTATCTATTTATAACTTTAAGATAATTTCTTAGAGATCAGTGCTTTCATACCATATATAACACAGAACACAATGTGGATCACTAAGACACAAACAACAATATATTTATAATCAGTTTTGCCTTGATTTTCACTAATAAACATGCCATGTGAGAAATACAGAGCTGTGTTTCCCTGGGGAAATTAAAAAGAAATCACAAATGTTATTATAAAAGAACTCTTTCTTGAAATGAGAAACTTAGGAGAAAAATATCACTAAAAAGGCAAAGCAAAAAACCACTACAGTAGCAAGGCAACCATAGATTATGGACTCCCACGAGAAGTTGTGTAATACAGAAAAGATGAGCTTATACTTATAGCTAAACACTGTACGGTACATCTTGCAAACAACACTTAATTATAAAAAGGCCCATTAAATTTTGTTTAGTATTTTTTTTTTTTTTTTAAGTTACATGAGTTAGAGACAGGACTAGGCAAAGAGAGCAGGGGGGAAGATGTGCAGGATCTGTTCTAATCCCTTACCACGTTTTCAGGGCAATAGCCATACTGCTGTGTCTCCTGGGAATACACGCTCCTCACAGATCTTGTTTCTTGAGACCCGGGCGGTTCACTGTCCTGTAACCACTGTGTAGCAAAGTGAAATTCCTTCATGGAGGGCACCGGAGGGGCCTCTTGAAGGTGTGACGAAGGATACAACTCCATGGGCTGAAAGTGATCTTGATACAGCTCATATTCTTCATCCACAAGCATTTCCCTTTCTTCACCCATCTCCGGCAACCGAGGAGTCAGAAATTCATGCATCTCCCAGGCCTCCTTGCTGTGGTCGATCTCTTTTTGTTGGGACTGGAAAGCCTTTCCCAAATCTAGAAACGGTTCATCTACAAGTTCTTCTTTAAAATGTGGTTCATCTCTAAATCCCTGTAAATAAAAGTTGCAAAAAATGTCATACGCATGAACTGGAAAACTAAAATGCTGACATTAAGACAACGTACCACCTTATATGCCAATGCACAGCTAACACGCCCAGCCCTCCTTCGCAGACAAGGAGAAACACAGGCTCACTTCCACACGATCCTCAACCCAGAAAAGGGACAAACAGGAAAATAAGAGGCAGAAATCTGCCCGTGGCAAGGTGAATGATTCTTCCAAACCTTCTAAAAGGTTCATTATACATTAACCACCTGGAAATTCTCCATCAGAAATAGGAATTTTGTTAAGCCATTACTCTAAATATTTAACTCATGCACCTAATATAAAAAGTGGTACATAAATATAGATTCATTTCATACTATTACTTAAGAAAGCAAAGATTGAAAAGGTCAGGATTTTCAAGCTTAAGTAACTATAAAGAAATTATGGCTATTCAAATGTTGAAAAAACATTCCCTATAGACGAAAGATAAGGTGAGTTATGTCTAACTCACCTTGAGTATGGCTTTTATAATATAACAAATAATAGAAGTGTATTTTTTCAACTGTGTTGAAAATATAATAGAAAGGAATGCATACAAGATACCTTTAAATTAATTTATATTTCACTAATCAGAATAGCTAGGACATACCACTGAAACTAAATGTGCAGAAACTTGTTGAGTTCTCAGCTAAAGCCTGATGAATATATGGATTTGCTAAGCCTTTGGCCTAACCCTGGGAAATGTCTGGGTGCTGGACACAATGCAGCCCAATTCCTTCTAAGAGATGAGTGATATTTCCTATTTTAAGTCCTACTCATTATTACTACATGTAAATTTCTTTTTTCTATTGCTTCTTCCTCACAACTAAACATCATTGTGGTAAAGCTTTTAGATTAATTTAGTATACCAAATATTATAACCTAGTTATTTCTCCCCCAAAAAATTGTGGTTAGAGAATATATTTGAACACATCACATAAAAAAATTTTAATGAAAAACGTCTACACTGAAAAATATAATGGACATTACAGGAATGGATATCAGCTTGAGATACTGTCAACATATTATACAAAGAATATCACTAGGCAGTTGTTACCAAGTAAAGCAAAACCATACTCCAACTGCAAAGAACAACATAAGACAATTCCTTTTAAGAATAAAAAAGGAGGGGCTCGGTGCGGTGATTCACGCCTGTAATCCTAGCACTCTGGAAGGCCAAGGCAGGAGGACCCCTTGAGGCCAGGAGTTTAAGACCAGCCTGAGCAGGAACAAGACCTCATCATTCCCAAAATAAAAAAAGTTAGTAGGGCCTTATGGTGTGCACGTGTAATCCCAGCTACTTGGGAGGCTGAGGCAGGAGGATCACTTTAGCCCAGGAGTTGAAGTTGCAGTGAGCTACGATGATGCCACCGCACTCTTTCCAGGGTGACAGAGTGATATCCTGTATCAAAAAAAAAAAAAAAAAAGAACTAAAAAGGGAAAAGCTTCAAAATACATTTTGTAAAATTAAAGCATAAAGTAGGGTTTGACTAAATAAGTCTTTTCTTTAGAAAGTATTCAATATGAAATTTTTTGGTATAGTTCCATTTTCTAACAGCAGTTTAAATGTAGGTCTATTTTCTACCCCCCTAAAACTTTAGGAATGTATTAGTGATATAAAGTACGTCTGTTCTTTGACAATGCCTTACATCTTGCCTGTGTCATTCAGAAAGGCAATGTGACATAGGAAGAAAAAGATTTCAGTTTAATTAAAAAAATAAAAGAGAGGGAGATTAATTTATTTAGCTAAGGGATGGGGACAAGCTTTTGTCTTCTTTACAGAAACTGTAGCTCACAGCAAATCATTCAAATGGGAAATAAATTTACTAAATACCTTGGGTGCTTCGAGTATTAAAGATGAATTTATATCATGAATTGTTTCTGAAAGTTCAGTCTTATCTTCATTATTGCTTGAATGTAAAATATAACAACTTTCTTCTTTATCATCTTCCTGAAAATATAAGCCACGTTTATAATCAAGAAAATACCTTAGTCTCAAACTCTCTTCAGATTCTCATATTCCCATTAAGTGCAGCAAGTACAAAACACAATTTATGCAAAGTGTTTCATTACAACAAACTTTAACAATTAGAAAGAAAGCCATATTCAGGTTAGATCTTCTCAATTTTTTTTTTAAAGTATTCCTTAAAGAAAAATCACTTTCCTTGGGGGGGGGGGCAAGGGCAACATACGTAACCTAAACATCTGTACCCCCATAATATGCTGAAATAAAAAAAAAAAAAGAAAGAAAGAAAGAAAAATCACTTTCGTAGGAAACGACCTTGTATATTTAGCTATCTATGCACCAGGTACAAATTTAAATCCTTTAAATATATTTACTGTAATAATTAATATATTAATATATACTCTAAGAAGTAGATGCTCTTATTAACCCTATTTTACCCGTGAGTAAAAGGGGACACAGTAATCTGCCCCACGTTACATGACTAGTCAGTTACACACCCAGGATCTGAAGGCTGGCTGACTGGCTGTAGAGCCTATGTTCTCAATTAACCACGTCACGCGAGCCCCATCTTATAGGTGAGCAAGGTGGAAGCTGGTGAGGTTAAATAACTGGCCCAAGGACACAAGCCTTGCAAACCACAGAATTAAGCAAAAACCCATAGCTGTCTGGCTCAAGAGTTCTACTACCAGTTCTATCTTGTTAGTTCTGAAAATATAACACAATTTTCAAAGTCATTTAAAGCCATTGCATTTATTTTTGGGGTTTGGTATATTTGAGGTAAGTTTGTAGAAAAGAGAAAATACATTTGTGGTTAAGATGAAAATATATAACATAAAATACATATATGTAAAACATACTATATCTATATAAGAGTTAATAAAAATACTTTTGCTCTCATAACTGTTATATATTCACAGTCTTTGGGCCCCAACCTAACTTTGGATCTTCTTATTCACATTCTCTTTCCCCATTTCTGCTGTAGACTGAGAAAATACTGAGTACACATTAGTTAATTAGATAAGTAGTCACCAATTTTACCGAGAGAGACACACACAGACAGACACATTAGAGAAGATCTGTGCCTGGTTCCCTGAATCACTGTTTATATAGCTCATGAGGAGTTTTGCTAAAAGAACTCAGATGTTAAAGAAGGATTACTTAGTGGTTTATAAAAAATAAAAGTCTTAAAATTGACTTTTCTTTCAATCCCTTTACTAGTCTTCCATTCTTAAGTATTCCGGCAGCCTTGGACCCACCGAGGGAAGCCTGGGCGAGAATGTTCCACCCCACGATCATTATGTCCCGAAACACTCTCAGAGTAATGCTCCAGGGTCCTGAGACTTCTACAGCTCTTCCTCCACCAGAAACAGCACAAAAACCCACACCCAGCTGGTACTAAGTCCCATTTTTTTTACACTGCCTGAGACTGCTTAAAAGTAAAGGTTGTGCTGTTTAAGTCTGGTAGGACATAAACAGTTTGGGACTGCTCCATGTAGCCAACTAACCCAGCAAATAGTCATCAGGGAAAATCTAGACAAAGTTCTTGCTACAACCCAAAATACTAAGGAGATGAGATCCCATAAAGGTATTAATAGTTCTCACTCCTTAATTTATCCAAAAATCAAACCAAGTACCTCATATCATCTGTTAGCTATGGCAACATCCACACCAAATACACAGAAAGTCAAGAACTTGACTGAGATATGTATATATTCCATTTTGAAACATAAAGTTTGATAGGTGTGATACACAGGCATTTTTATGTGTAATACACGAAGAATAAAAAAGTAATACATGAAGACCACACTGATGTTTCCTAATGCAAAAATGCTATGTGTAATACAAAAATCTATTGGTATTTACCTATACATGAACATATCTATATCTACCCATCCATCTATATATGAACACTTATAGTATGTTTTTCATGTATTATATTAAAATATTTAATATAACAAAAGAACTTTAGAGTTAAGAAGTATCTTAGAAGTTCTCTGGTCTTGGCCAGTCTTTTCAGAAATGAAAAAAAAAAAATAGACTCAGAGAAGAAAAGTAGCATACCTATTGATCAAATTACTGGTACAATGCCTCTCACAGTGCAAAATTCTGCATCAGAATTACACAGGTGACCCATTGAAGAGGTAGATTCCTAAATAGCATATCAGAATTATTAAATCAGAATCTCGGGGAGTGGGACCTAGGAAACTGCATTTTACCATCTCCCAGGTGATTCTTATATATATTGCGTATCTGTAAAGTTGAAACTCCTTGGGCTAACTCATAGGAAAGCTAGAAACAGAGTCCAGGTTTCTTGAAACCAGATCAACAATCTATTACAACTAAGCTATCTGTTTCATCAGACATGCTACATAGAAACTAAATAAGCGACAACATAAAACAGGAATACATGTACAGCATTGTGGCTAGAACCACAGGGTTTGAAGGCATTCTGCTGAGTTCACATTACAATTCTGCCGCTTACTAGTTATATAACCTTAGATAAGGTACTCAACTCTCTGAGCCTTGATTGATTTATCTGTAATGAGAATAACAAGAGGACTACCTCTGAAAGTTGCTGTGAGGATTAAATTAGCTAATACACGTAAAGGACTTAAAAGAATCACTGACATTTAGTAATCACTCAGTAACACTTTAAAATTAGCTGAAAATTATCATCTTCAAGTGTTTTCTTCACTAAGGACCTCAGTAATACCATAACTATAACACAGCATCAGGTCATAAGCAGTAACCTGGCCCAGTACACGAGATAAAGCAATAAGATGACTTTAAGATAGCTTGACCGCATAGGGGTTCTAGATGCTAGGAGTTACAAGGTGCTTTGATGGTCAGAAAAGTGTATTAAAATCTCATTGTCATATGGTGAAAATGATATGATTACCTGGATTTCAAGTTATCATGCTGTCTCAACACCATTCCCAAATGAAAGTTAAAATGCATAAAGACTTAATTTACACGTAAGGAATGAGATGAGAACTTAGAAGTCTGTGATAAAAGTATGAAGATGAAAATAGTAGTAAAAGTCATAGTGGTAAGACTAGTAATATTAGCAGCTAGCATTTATATAATAATGTGTTATGCACTTAATGAATATAATCTTCTTTAATCTCCAAACCCTGTGAGGTAGACATTATTTTTTCTGATTTTTTACGTCAACGACATTAAAGAAACTTGTTCAAGGTCACATACACAGGAAGCAGTGAAACGGAGATTCAAGGCCGGGTGTATTTTTCTCCAAAATCCATGTTCTCAACTATTGTACTATTATCACTTCCTATATTAACCAAATTCAACACTTACCACCAAAGGCTTACAGATGCCAAGGCATACAGTGCCTCGTGGCACAGCTTTCAAAATTTCCACAGCTTCAGCAAGTGTGGTGTTGTCTAAACAGTATTCGTTGACTGAGACCAGGCGGTCTCCAGGTAACAGTCCTCCACTTCTTTCTGCTACACCGTCTGCTACCAGGGAACGGATCACAATCACTGATCTTGTGGGATCTAAAGGGTCCTATGAATCAAGCAAAGAAGAAAGATGAGCCAGTTTCCTGAAAATAAATATACAGACTTAAGACCATTTATACTGACTCATGAATCTCATTTGACTATTTACTTCATGTGTTCAGCATTCTGGTGATATTCTTCCAAACACGCAAAAATAAATTAAAATATCACTCTATATATCCACACAAATATCAGCTTGTATCAAGGTGAAAATATAATCTTAACATTTTCAATTGCATGTCTGAGTGCTTAAATACATATAAATTTCTTTTTTAATTTTTTAGTGACTGACATTTTATTGGACTACAAGAAGTCTGGGAACAGTTGGGCAAGATTCATTGACATTCTCAAGCATAGTCATGCTACAGACCAAAGGCAAACCCATTTATTACTCCCCTTGGGCCATAAGTAGGCTCTGAGAAAAGCATAAATACAATCATGAATATGATATGACACTCCATTCTTATGCATTCAGCAGTACAGAATCCTCCTACAAAACCACAAAAGTTCAGAAAAGACATGGAAACCATGGAATATTCCACTGCATTTAAAAATATTTTTTAAAATAACATAACCTAAAATTATGACATGGTACCCCTAGGTAAGAACCATCTTAACACGTAGAAAATGAGTATGAATTCATAAACAAAACCAATGGGCAAAATCTCTCTTATCCATTGGGAGGGCTCCATATTACTTTTTATTGAGCACTGAAGATAATGTTGACAATCAACAAATACATTTGGTTAATAAAAACCAATTTATAACTTCACTGTTTTTTATTTTATTCAACGAACTGATACATGCACTTACTGTGTGTCAGGATTGAAGATCATTCACTCATCTTAATCCTTACAACAACTCCAGGACGTAGACAGATTTTTTTAATCTGTATTTTATAGAGGAGGAAACTGAGGCTCAGAAAGTTAGGGAAACTAGCCAATATCACCCAACGGACAAATGGCAGAGCCAGGATTCAACCAGGCAGTCTGGCTCGTAAGTCCTGACTCTTGATCACCATGCTCTGCTGCCCACTCCACATCATAATGATCAGAAGAAACTGGAAACAAATGGTTGTGAATGGAGAAGAAAGAAATATTCACACGGAAATCTTACAGTTGAGTGGAGTCTCTTAATTTGTCTTAATGGCAGGGGAATATGGCACTATTACTGAACTTCAAACTTAGCACCGGGGAGAAAAAAATAATCAAATCCCAATAACAGCAGCATTTGCTTTGGTTTGTCTATGTTGTTCCTACTGTTTCATTATGCACATACTATTCCACAAAGGCAAGATATAATACTGTGAGATTCTACTACTCTAGCTTCTATTAAACCCTTCCAGAGAGAGTAGAGAGAAACTGCAAGATTTTGTTTTAGAATTATAAAACTTCGGAATTAGCTAAGTGAGGATTTGCCAAGTTCCAGGCTGTGTCCGTTTGAAGTTGCTGACAGTTCTTTTGAAGTTTTCTGATCCAGTTTTCTATGGCTGTGTGTTTCAGACATCAGGGTTCATTTTCAAAGTACTGCATAGAATTTTCACCAAATATACCATATTTAAATCAACAAAGGCTACATAGCTTATTCCTTGAAGAATGCCTTTAAACATAACATCTTGCTTTTCTCAACTACCCTTGCTTTTTTACCCCCAAGTCAAGAGACTCTTGGTAATTTTCTAACACCCTCTGATGTACAATACCACATATTTATGAAGAGGATTAGAAGTAAAAAGTACTCATGGGGGCCGGGCACAGTGGCTCACGCCTGTAATCCTAGCACTCTGGGAGGCGGAGGCAGGAAATCGCTTGAGGTTAGGAGTCTGAGATCAGCCCGAGCAAGAGCATCTCTAAAAAATAGAAAAAATTTAGCTGGGTGTGGTGGTGTGTGCCTGTAGTCCCAGCTACCAGGGAGGCTGAGGCAGGATCGCTTGAGGCCAGGAGTTTGAGGTTGTGGTGAGCTGTGACGCCACTGCACTCGACCCAGGGTGACAGAGTTAGAATCTGTCTCAAAAAAAAAAAAAAAAAAAAAAAGTCAGGGAACTCACTAATAAAGTACATAGTGTTAAACTATAATTACACCAATATTTTCAAGTAGAGGGAGCTCTTGCATAGGAAGAGGACAGAAGAAACCGAAAAGTACAGTGGCATATCAGCAGGCAATCAGTGCAGTAATATAAAAGAGCTGTCTATTTTGTCACTGGCAAGCATGAATCACAACACACTTTTCATTCTGAAATATGAAACCATTACATTTTAAGTTTGACACACTAATAAATAAGCTGTACAATTATGTCCTTCGTTTAGGATGTCAGTTTTTGATAAAAGGCTTTTTTATTGGGGGGGAAGGGAAACTATATAATAGCTTATTCTTCTCATGAAACACACAGAAAGCAGCTAACATTACTTCATATTCATAATTACTAAACTTTCTTAGAGAAAATTGCAACAGTAAAATATACCAAAAGAAAATAAATGATTTCACTAAGTTAATTATGAACAATCTCTGCAGTTTCATGTAACAGTGAATCAAAAAATATTATTTTTAACCTAAGTACATGGATAGGTTTTCAAAATGCAACCCGTTGAAATGATAATTAGAAACATTTCAAAGGAAGATTCACCAGGAAAAAAATGGAAACAGAGTTGTACCCTTGAAGATTAACAGATCTCCCTTATTTCAGTCATAGTGAGCACTTAAATAAGTACAGTCTTCTTTAGACCTCGAACTAGTGAAAGGTATGTTTGCTTACTAAAATCTATTCAGGTGTAGACCTATAGTTATTCTAAACACTTCCGTCCCTTTTCCTGGAGGAGAGAATCCAAAGGCAGCTTCTTTGTCACTTGGAAGGGGGAAAAAAAAAAGACAAACCACTCACCTCTGAAGAAGCCCCATTATATTTAATCACTACTTCATTTTCTATGATGACTTTTCTGACTGTGTGATTTCCCACATAGCTGAATGGAGTCGCTTTAATGAGTGACAGTCATTTCTTTTCATGGCCATCACATGTAGCAGCCACGTTACGGAAAAACAGCAGCTGCTACTGCCTACTGGGGCGGCTGCTATTCTTGAGGCTTTGCTGCACAAAAAGTGCTCAGAACCCAGCCTGACTCAGGCTGCTTCTCATCAGAAAGGTCCATTTTCTGCAAATACAATCTACAGTATCATATGCATGTTATAGTAGACAAAATGTTCTAAAGTTGTTTTTTAAGAGCCCTACCGAACCCCTCAGCCCCCCAGGCAGATACACACACACACACACACACACACACGTATATCTATATATATATTTTTTAAATATGGAATGCTTCATGAATTTGCACATAATCTTTGCTCAAGGGCCATACTCATCCTCTCTGTATTGTTCCAATTTTAGCATATGGGCTGTCAAAGCCAAAAGCCCCCCCAAAAAATATTTTTAAAGTCCTCATTGGTTTTTATCACCTTTTATCATAATTTTTAAATCTCCAATATTTCTTCTTTTGGTAAATAACATTGCAAGGAACATTGTATTCAAGAGTCAAGACGTTGCTTTAGACTAAATAGCCAATAGAGGGCACTAAAGACCAATCCTAGAATAGAAGAAACATCTATGTGAGCCATTCTCTTCTGAAGGAATTTTTTTCCTCTTTATTAAAAAGCTTTATATTATTATACATACCTTAACGGTGTCCCACATGTTTGATTCAACCCAATCGTTTATGAAAGTTGTTTCTTACACTTCTTAAAAATATTATCAAACGTCTATAACTATTTAAAAATGGCAAACTTTCATCAGGATATCGTATCAGAAGAGAGCTGACCTGAATTCTGCACATCACTACTCAGCTAGGAAATCCTGGTGAACCACCTAATTGCTCAGTCTCACAAGTGAATAGAACCACTGTACCTGATTGCAGAAAAGTGGATACAAATATTTTTGAGGTCTCTTGTAATGCTAATGTTTATATTTATTATAAACAAAGGAAATTTTGATGTTAGGGGAACTCCAAGTTGACAGACTGCTCTCCTCCTATATTCCGAGTGGCATCAGCATAAACCCAAGAATTCACTTCTCTCCCTCACCCCTCCCGTGGCTCACGCCCGTAATCTCACCAAGCCTTGTCAATTTGATTTTCTGTCTCTTTTGCTCCATCCTTTCCACTTCCACTACTTTGGTTCACTTTCTCATTATTTCTTGCCTGGACAACTGCTACAGTTTGCTAATAGGTCTACCTGTCTCTAATCTTGTCCCCATCAGTCCATTTTCTACAGAGATAATAGACTCACCTTTTAAAAATAAAAATGCAATCATAATTCCTCGTCTGTTTAAAATACTTCGGTGACACCCACTGCCTTCAGGATAAAGTGCTAACCCCTTTATTCTTTACGGAGGGCAAATCCCTCAGATGTGCAGTTCTGTCTCAACGCCTCTTGCTCTCCTCACATGTAGCACTGCCTGCCCCCATTTGCCGCACACCTCATGCCAACGAGGAAGGACTACGGAAACTCAGGCACTGTGAAACGCTGTGGCATGCCCCACGACATCATGCAAGCCATTTCCTCTGCCTGGAATGCTCTCCCTGACCCACTGTCACTTGTCTGGTCTTTGCCACCAGAGTCAGCTCAAGCATTTCCTCCAATAAGAAGCCTTCCCTGACTTCCTGAAGACCCAAGCACTTCCTACTTTGTGATATCCCTAAACCTACAAAGACCTTCCCTTATAGCATGTGTCATAATCTATTTTCCTTACTGTCTGACCTTCTAGAATTAGTTAAGTCTTCCTATTAGATGTACATCCACAGCACATTGTATTTTATTATAATACTTTTGACATTTTACTGAATTTAACTGTCTTCCTGCTAAAAAGTAAGCTTCATGAGAGCAAGAATGTGCTCATTTGTTGCTGTATTTCCAGGGCCCCCTACAATGCCTGCCATATAGAAACACTGAAGAATGGGTGAAATATTGAATGACTATTTAGTTTCTCTCTCCTCACCTGACTATAAGCACACCAAAAGCCAAGGCCACCTCCCATCATATATGAATAACAACTGTTAACACTGACTGAGCTCTTGCCATGCCAGGCACTGTTTTAAGAATCCTACTTATTTTAACCCATTTAATCCTCATAACACCACTTCCACTTTCAAGATGAGGAAACTAAGAAAGAGAAACTTAACCAAAGCACATAGCTGGGAAACGGCACGGCCAGAATTGAAACCAGCCAGTTAAAACCCAGAGTTTATGCTTCTAGCCACACCAAGCAATGCTGTTTCTTTACCTTAAGGTAAGCATTTGCTAAATGAATGAATGTTGAAAGATAACAAATATGTTAGAAGATATATTTATCACCTTCCCAAAGTGTGTAAAACTGAGCCCCTTAAATATCACAGTTGGCCCCTACAGGTTTATATTTCAGTACTTAGCAGATGAAAAGTTAGAGAGCACAGAACATGCAGCATGCCTGCGTGTATAGATAAAACATGCCTTTGTTTGCCAAATTTTTATGTACATTAACTTTCTCAAGAATCCATTCATTTGGTGAGCGTAAGAACACCTTTACATAAACAAATCCAAACATGTGATCATCATTATGCTCAAATGGATGGGATTCAAAGTGTCTGAAATGTCTATAAAATGTATTATATGAATATTTGTGCACATTCCCACAGATCAAAGAGACCAGATTTCACGTAAACCAAAGCAGAGTGCAGAGGCGTCACCTCGGTTGGGGAGGCAGTTCGGCTGACTTGTGTGGGCTCTGTCAGACACAGATACCAACTAGAAGACGTGGAGGGCTCTAGTCAGAAAGTCGCTCCAAAACCTAAACTACAAACAAGCAAGCAACTATGGTACACTTAATGTAAAGGCATGAAGCAGGGAAAGTTATACAAAGACAAAACAGAAGGGATTAACAAGAAGAAAAGTGGATACACGTAATAAATTGGCAAATGTATCAATAAGAGGCATTTTTTAAAATAAGAGGAACATCAGATTCACACCAAGGACTGTTGTGACATTGAATATCTATGTGCTTTGCGGTATCTTCTCACTAAAGAAAAGCAAAGATACAGGAGTAACAATGACTTTTAGATTCAAAATAAAGACTCTCTTTTGGGTTTGTTTGTTTTTGAAAAATCTATTCTATATCTAACATCCAAACTTTCAAAAACATTAAGTAATGGGACAGGAATTTAAAGACTGTGCAGCAGGATGGCAAAAAGATGGACCATAATTTATTTCAAATAAAAAAAATTGTCTACAAATTTTTACCTTTGATAATTTTGACACTTATTGTCAAATTAGTGTATGCAAATATAAAGTTGGCCTACTAAACTCATGAGAGGAAATATGATGAATTCAAATAGTCTTAATCGTATGTCATCGAAGTTCTGTGCTGTGTTGTATAGCTCACTGCATCAAAATACCTGTTCTACAGGTGTTTTACAGAAGTCCTTCACCAAGGATGAAATGATTCCAAGAAAGGACTAGAAAAGCAACTTCAACTCTGAAATAGAAAGTGCTCTACAAATTAAAAGAAACAATCTACTGACCAATGAATTTAATGCTGTAATGCATATTATTACAGAATTAGGCTTAAAGCTTCTTTCCACAAATATTAATTCACTAAAGTTTGAGAAAGTATGTTTCAAAGATAATTTTAAAGGATGTACATACATTAATTTATGGACAATATGATAGTTACCTACATAATATTTAATAAGACAATTGTTCCAACTCAACTGTCAACTGAGAGAAAACTATGAAAACTATAAATAGCCACATATTGGCTCCTTGAAGACTATACTCTTAAATGTAGCCATTATTATTTGAACTAAGGAGTATTAAGATCTAAATAAATTTTCAAAATAACATCTCAAGGAAGTTGTTAAAGTAGAGGATGCAGGAAAAACTCATTACATTTAAAAGAGAGACTGTTAACTATTTCATTCTGGAGGTAGGCAAAAGAAGGAAGCAGGTATAGAGAGAGGTAAAGGGAAGGCTCTTGTACACACACACACACGCACACACGCACGCATGCACACACACGCATGCACACACACGCACACACACGCACGCATACACACATGCACACACACAGATGTCTACATCTTAAGGAAAAGGGAAAACAGTGATCTGCAGATGCTCTGGTGTACGGCTGGCATGAATTAAAGTTTCCATTGTGAGCAATGTCAGTCAGAAAACAAGAATGCAAACATTTTTTAAAAGGAGAAAAGATATATAGGAGAGACAAGGAAGACAGATATTCAAATCGCTAGTCGTAGCATGAGTGTGGACTGGAAGTCAAGAGACAAGTTTTGAGCTCCGGCTTGGTCCCAGCGTGAACCTGTAGAGTTTCACAAGTGTCTCAATTTCTCTTAAGTCAGTTCCCTCCAGTGTAAAATGAGAAAGTTGAATACATGAGTTGCGATCCCTTCCACCAACTCTAAAATCCTATAACTAAATTTGACAGAGTATCTTGAGTCAAATTTGTCCTTAATTTCTACCAAAAAATTCACAGAACCACTATAAAAAGTACAGAAAGATGGAAGTTAATTCAAAACACTGCATTAGCAATTGAAAAAGATGTATACTATAGTCACAAATATGGTAAAACTTCAGCTAGGGATGTCTTTTAAAAACTCATAAAAGGGGCCACTGACTACACAAGACTAACTTCTTGGGTATTCAGTCATCAGAAGAAAACAAAATAAGCAAACAACAAAATATGTATATGACAATGTGCTCTTTTTTTATAAAATGAATCTTAAAACGCCTTTTCCCTTTGCCATTTTAAGGTAGCAACAAAAAACGTGTCAGAAACCATTGCTTGAACTGAAATCATTGGACTAGTTCTGGTTTAAGACAGTGCAATATAAGTAATTATTTCAAAAGAGCTTCTTCTGATTTAACCAATAAGTTAAGCATTTACTTTTAGGAAAGAGAAATAAATGTATTCATAGTGAATGCAAGGCAGTAACTAAATGATTCTAATGAATAATGAGCAAGCTATCTTATCTAAAATCTAACCCCATTTTTAACTATTTTATAATATAGCAAAATATTATACTAATCATACCGATTACCACAACATCATCATGTTCAAACTAAGTGCTCACAAAACACATTCAATCCACTCAAGAGAGATTACACTGATATGGTTCCTGGCTCCTTGTGTCTTATTACTTCCTAAATACTATTAGGCATTAAGAATAGATTTTTCTGCACATCATACATAGAACTAAACAGTCTCTGGGCTGCACAGTAAGCACAGCACATAAGGCAATTAAAAGTGCAATGGAAGAGAAGTGGACAGAGAAACTTGCTAAAAGATCAAAATATATTCTAAAGAGGAAAAAAAATACATAAGCCTGCACATCAGTTTATTCCAAATAGCTTAGTATTTTAAAAATCTATTTTAAACATCATAATGTTTTAAAAGGTTTAAGCGACAGTCCTATGGAAATGACTTCTTGAAGACCATTCCTTTCTCGTACCCCCTTCTAGTCTCCTATTGGATAATTTCTTTGTACTAATAGATATGTTCCTTGGATGTTTCTTTCATCTCTTGAACATTTTATGTCAATGTTCTGTTTACATATTTACTAGTCATTCCTGGCCTAGGACTTTTGCTGACTGTAAGGAAAACAAAGCAAACCACGCAACTGTCCTTTATCTGAAAGCCCCATCATCTGGCTGAAATGCCTGAGCTTCTGTCGGGCAGACAGCAGTACTCGAGTACAATTAAAATTGCGTTAGTTGAAAAGTAAATATACTTAACACTACTGAATTGCACATTTAAAAATGGTTAGGATGGTAAATTTTATGTTATGTGCATTTCACCATGATTTTCAAAAAATATATAAAATGAATTTATGAATAAGAAAAATCCTAATATCTTCCAGAAAAAAGTTACACTAGTCGAAAGTTATTATGATGCAGGGAAAGTATAAACACATAAAACTTAAAAGCTTTTCAAATATTGATTGTGGAATTTATTTTACTTTTCCAAACAAATCACTCTCAACCTAAGCACAAGTACTAGCTGAGTGATACTGGTCAAGTTGTTTAATCTCAGAGACTTGACTTGAGTTTCTCATTTGTAAATGGAAATAACAATAGCATAGATTTCACAGAGCAGTTAAAAGCACGAAATGAGATGAGGCATGTAATATGCTTCGTAAGTCTATGGTAATCACTTCATAAATGGTGTTACTATTATCGTTACTGTGAAAATGATGGGAAAGAAGTTAATAGGACATCTGGGTTTGAGGAGTTAACAGTTTCCATCCTATTTATGCCTTCTAAATTCAACTGAGCATATGTGACTTAGACCAACAGTGCTATCATTTGCTAAATCATTCATGATGCTAAATTTAAATGTTAACACATGAAAATATAGAGTTGAATCTATGCTTTCCAGATACACAGACCTCTAACCTCCTGAACATGTGAAGAGAGGCTCAGAACAGCACGGCATTCCTCATTCTCCATGAGCAGACACTGAAAGATGGGAGCCATCTCTAGGCAGGGAGGCCGTTTGACAACCATGGCCATGTGGAGGACACAGAACGCCCTTCATTTTTTAGAAAAGATTCTCCAGGGCTTTGTTTTATCTTTCTTTAAATTTTAAGTTTTTCGTTATCCTGGGTACATAATAATTGTATATATTTACAGGGTACATGTGATGTTTTGATACACACATATGATGTATATTAATTAAATCAGGGTAATTGGGGTATCCAGCACCTCAAGCATTTATAATTTCTGTGTGTTAGAAACATTCCCATTCCACTCCTTTAGTTATTTTAATATATATCCTAATTTATCATTGATTATACTCACTTTGTTGAACAAATATTGTTCATTCTATCCAACTATCTAACTATATTTTGGCACCCACTAACCATCCCCACTTTTCCCTCCCCCACCCCCTGCTACCTTTCCCAGCTTCTGGTAACTATCATTCTACTCTCTGTCTCCATGAGATCAATTATTTTAATATTTAGTTCCCACATATGAGTGAGAACATGTGAGACTTGTCTTTCTGTGCTTGATTTATCTCATTTAACATAATGTTCTCCAGTTTCATCCATGGTTGCAAATGGCAGGATTTCATTGTGGGTTTTTTATGGCTATATAATATTCCATTATGTGTATGTACCACAATTTCTTTATCCATTCAACTGTTGATGGACACTTAGGCTGATTTCAAATCTTGGCTGTAACCACTATGGAGAACAGTATGGAGGTTATTCAAAAAACTAACAATAGAACTACCATATGACTCAGCAATCCCACTGCTAGGTATATATCCAAAAGAAGGGAAATCGGCATATTGAAAAGATATTTGCACTCCCATGTTTTGTTTTTTCTTTTTAATCCTTGAAAGGTCAACCAATACTCCATGATATACAGCACATGATTTGCAGAATAAAAAATTTTACTGACTTTTAATCTGTATAGGAAAAAGGCCAAGGAGTCTTATTGGGAAATATAAGGAAAAGCACATAGTTTTTACTCTCAGGCAGCAAAAAAAAAAAAAAAAAAATCAGGCTTCCCAAGAGTTTTGGTCAGGTGGGAAGAGTAAAGGTAAGTGATCATAAGGCTTCAAGAATAATCTTAAGCAAAGCTTTTTGAATAGAAATAAGCATATCTCTCTGAAAAGACAAATAATTAGAAATTTCCATTATCTTTCAGTCAGGCCACAATTACGGAGAATCAATGTTGTTCTGGTCTGAAGATGGCACTTTCACCCTCTTAGCTCACAGACTCAGGAGCTCAGCTCCATTTACCAACTGGGTGCTCATGAGCAAATTCCTTAACCTCTTGGCATCAGTTTCCTCATCCATAAAATAAGGATGATTACAAGACCTATCTCCTGGGGTTCTGGAGAAGATTATATCCGTTAGCATATAGAAAGTGCTTTCATGGCTGGGCACAGTGGCTCATGCCTGTAATCCCAGCTCTTTGGAAAGTGCTTTAGACAATGCCTGACACAGAGTACAGCGGTCTCCCCTTATCCACGGCAGTTAGATTCCAAGACCCCTAGTGGATGCCTGAAACCACATAGTATCAAGTCCTGTATATGTTATGTTTTTTCCTATGCATGCATACCGATGATAAAGTTTATAAACTGGGTGCAGCGAGAGATTCATAACAATAAAAAATAGAACTATAACAATATACTGTAATAAAATTTAAGTGAATATGGTCTCTCTCTTTCTGTCTCAAAGTATCATAATATTTTCAGACGACAGTTGACCATGGGTAACTGAAAACATGGAAACTGAAGCCATGGATGGTGGAGGGAGCTACTGTAAATGGTACATAATTGTTGTCTACTATTAACTTGTGATCGTGTTTTCCAAATAAAGAATTAGAACACAGTTTCTCAAAGGATTTTTTATTACAAGGAATAAAATTTGAAAGTTTAGAAAGGTATTCCACAATTCACAGTTACTAAAGAAAATAAAAACATGAAATCAGGACTAAGGCATCAGTTCCAGGTCATTCGCCACACTGGAAGGTCCACTCCCTGCCTGTTCATGTGGCGAGCCTCAATTTCCTGAGAGGCTTCTCTGGATCCCAAGAAATAAT
This sequence comes from Avahi laniger, assembly GCA_963575035.1. Classification (NCBI taxonomy): domain Eukaryota; kingdom Metazoa; phylum Chordata; class Mammalia; order Primates; family Indriidae; genus Avahi; species Avahi laniger. The sequence continues at coordinate 28,437 of CAUYSK010097035.1, read as the reverse complement.
CCTCAGGGCCTCTGTTAGTCTTACTTTTACCAGGGCTAAAATCGTAACGTACTGTATAGAGTTGTTCCCAACTCTGTTTCCTTTATTACATTTTAATATATGCTTATTTGTCTACTATGTCTACTCCAAATTGAATTGAAACTCCATGAGGATAGAGACTTTGTCTAACTTGTTCACTGCTAGATGTCCAGTTCCTAGACTAGTACCTGGCACAGGAGATGTTTAATAAACATTCATTATATATAAGATCATTAAAGGGACTATATCTTTTTATTTTCATATCCTTGATCCTATCTCATATTAAACGAACAATAATTTCTTTTGAAGGTGAGAATGAATGACAGGTACAGCAAATTTGTGCCCAGATTCTATCTTCAAAAATCTTTATCATCATTTTTCAATAAATAGTAACACTGATTATTTTGTGCCAAGAAAAGTGTGGGCATTTATACGCATCTTTTTATTTAGTCCTTGCCACTTTATAAAGCAAATATTATTTCTATTTTAGAGACTATCATTTTTAGCAAACTGAGAATAAGAAAGGCTAACAAGCTTATCCAGAGTCCCAGTACTGTGTCATGGCCAGAGTGCAAACCCGGATACTTGGGCCCTTTCTGACTCCTAAGCCAAGTGCTCTCAACCATTCTATGTGTTCACCGTGGCATTCTGGTAATATCTAATTAAAATAAAATACAGAGGGAAGGGCTAAACAGGGGACTTGAGCCCCAGCAATAGTGTGTAAGGATTAGGCAACCAATCCTCTTTCATGCATCACTTACAAATTAGACCTTTGGTACCAGAAGGAGACAGCGCTACTTGCTGGACTTGGGAAAGCATGGCTTCTCTGGATCACTGCCTGGCTCCAAACGACATCCAGAAACAGGGCAGAGAGGTACAAATCACTATGCCTTGGAAGAACAGATTCCCAGCACCTTGTTTGTTAATGACTCAGTCATTCTGCCATACTCTAGAAGGGCTATGACTTTCGTCTACTACCATGGTCCTCAATGCTGACATCAGAACAAATGGGAACTTCTATATCTGAAGGTAGGAGAAGACTGGTAATGAAACACCTCTAGAAACTGTGTTTCTTCTTTAGATCAACTCTTCTTTTTTTTTTTTTTTTTGTAGGTGTTGTCCTGTTTTTAATTACATGGGAGACATAGATGTACAGCCAGGCTGATATCCACTAACTTCCTAGAACATCTTTGAGCACTTCACAGGAGAGATGTGATTGCCAGGTGCTACAGTAAATCTGAGCATCTTTATACCCACATTTTAGCTCTTCACAACACTGATATTTATAGTTTGGCCATTTCTGAAATATTCACTAAAAGCAATATATCATTTCCAGGATCCTCCCCTTCTCAGAAATGTCTTCCGGTATGAAGCAGAAACAATCATGGAAAAACATTCGTTAAAAGGAAAGCTACCCTATTAGAATGCACCACCCAGCTGACAAGCATTTGCTGCTTGCCCGCTTTTCTCTTTCGCCCCCATTAGACACAATGGGATTTTTTGCCAAATTCGTATTCCAGAGCCATGAAATCCCTGCAAAGTTCAACATCGGGCCTGACTTAAGATCTCTGAGGCCTCCCGCTAACTTCATCCCCTGCAGCTGCCTCGCTAAGGCAAGCTTTTGATCTGTACTATCTGGAGTTCAAGCTGATATACACACAGCCTCTTTGATCTCTTATTAAGTGGCTTCTGGTCTCCTGATGCCTTTAGTCTTGCTGCACTGAGATTTTTGGAAGTCGGTCGTCATCCCGGGCACACTACAAACTCCACGCACCAGGAGTGAGCTCCCTTCATTCACCTACTTCGCAGGCTTGAAAAGCAATATTTAAGCCATGAGAGAATTTCCCCAGTAGCCACAATCAATCCACTCCATGAACACACCACTAAGAATTATTTTTCAAATGAAGCAGCTTAAAATGATTTAAAGGATACAGAACTTTCCCATAGAGGGAAAGGGAACAAATCCTCTGTGAGAAGAAATCTTCAGCCCAGTTGGCACTGGAGCTTACAGTACTTTGATGTTAATAAAAATAAATGTGGACAGGACTCAGAGATGGGCAAAAAGTAGCCTTAATCAGTTCCCCTAAGTTCTGTTAAGCAAAAAGTGACCTTTAAATGCAGCTGTGTGGTTTGCTCAGCAGTAGCTATATGATACATCTGCAAGAATATGGAGACTGTCATTAGTAGTAGAGTGACTGCATTTTGCTTACTATCAACATCTTACATGGGTCAAACGGACCCAAAGAGCTCTAAAGAAAAAGACACAAACAAACAAAAGGGGAAAAAACTCCAGATACCAGTGGCTGTGAGATCCCTTGACCATTAAAGTGAAACTGTATAATAATTTGCAGTACATGGCTATCCTATACATTTTAGATTCTGGAAATGGTATAGTTTCATACCTGATTTTTGAATATTACTACTCTAAATTATGTTAAAATTATGTCAATATCTATCAAATTCTATATCCTAAAACCTGTAAACGAACCATTTAAGATGAACATAAAGATATTGGGCTTCCACAAGCTACTGAACGCTATGTATTAATAACAGCATTCAATCAAACTCTCAAATCTCTTCCCCTCTCCCCTTAATTTTAAAGCTCAATTTTCTGATATACGAGATTAAAACTGGTGAAAGAAATAGGAATAGACTTGTGGGCACTAATATCATAGTCTGAATATAAATACTTTATGTCCTCTTAGCTACAAAGGCCAATAAATTAATTACTGCCATATATACAGTTGAAACAAAATTGATAGTTATATATTGCTATCACTTAATCTGTCCATATCATGGAAAACCATTAGCAAATTCATGAATTACACACCTGCTTACACTATTTTCAAGGAAAATTATCTGAATAAAGAAATGACTCTACATAAGAAGGTACCAACTTATATGTGAGTCTCACAAATAGTTATGAACAAGCAATTTGGTAAAAAGGTGCCAAAAATTAAAAGACATACAGTATGATCTTTTGATGAGTAACTCTACTTCTAGGAATTTATCACCTATCACAAGATTTATTCCCGTCTTTTTACAAAAGAGCATGACAAAGATACCCACTACAGCCTCACTTAAAATACACACCCAATGGGCACAGAAGGCTGGTTAAATAAATTATTGTACATCAACAATATAATACTATGCAGTCATTAAAAAGAATTAGGTACTTCTATAAATACTGAAGTGAAAGAACATATAATTGAGAAAAAAAACAAAGCACTTAAAGTGTGTATGATATATCCCATTTATGTGTCAAAAAATAAAACACTAAACAACAAATACTACTTATATAACCATGTATGTATAAAATATTTCTGGGAGGATAAACAAGAAAAATAACAGTTTTCACCTGGGAGGAGAAGTGAGGGATTATGGTCAAAGGTAGATTTACTTGTCATAGCCTTTAAGTACCTTTGAATTTCTATGCCATGCATATGTATTAGCTATTTTTAAAACATTTTTAATGTGCCCAGAAAGTCATTCTGCTGCACATATAATAAGAAAAGGGACAACTTTTAAGACATATCTGAAATTTATACAACCCCTTCCAGCAACTTTTAAAAGTCTTTTTAGCCAGGCGTGTTGCTCACACCTGCAATCCCAGTTGCTCAGGAGACTGAGGTGCAAGGACCACTTGAGGTCAGGAGTTCAAGACCAGCCTGGGCAACATAGTAAGACCCCATGTCTAAAAGAATTTTTAAACAGCAAAATTCACAATTGCAAAGATCTGGAATCAACCTAAGTGCCCATGAACTCATGAGTGGATTTACAAAATGTGGTATATGTATACCATGGAGTACTATTCAGCCATTAAAAAGGATGAATTAATGCCTTTTGAAGCAATTTGGAAAGAACTGGGGACCATTATCATAAGTATTTCAAGAACGGAAAAACAAACACTATACATACTCTGTAATAAATTGGAACTAAATGATGGGCACACAAGTGCACAGAGGGAAGCAAAAGTCATTGGAATCAATTGGGGGCCAGGGGGAGAAAGGGAGCGGCAAAAACCCACCTAATGGGTACTATTCGGGTGATAGGCACATTTATAGCCCTGACTCAACCCATGTAACAAAAACATTTGTAACCCCTTAATATTTTGGGGAAAAAAAACATTTTTTTTTAATTAGCTAGGCACAGTGGTGCATGCCTGTAGTCCCAGCTACTTGAGAGGCTGAGGCAGGAGGATCAATTGAGCTCCAGAGTTTGGAAATGTAGTGAGCTATGATTGCGTCACTGCACTCTAGCCTGGGTGACAGAGAAAGATCTCATCTCTAAAAATATAAAACAAGTACCAATAAAAATTTTTTTAAAAAGAGAATTCTAATAGAGTTATCAGTCAAAATAACACACTATATTTTTTGCACAAATACTAAGGTATACCACAGCCAAGATTCAGCAATACTGAAATATTTTATATTCATACTATTTTGGTTTTATAACCCATTTTCTCTATTAAGAAAAATTAATAACTGTCAATTTTTATAGGGAGGAATATTTCTACTATTCTTTTTAATGAGTCATCATTTGTCTTTGGTCTTTCAAACAAATTTTAAAGCATTACTAACAGTATTTACTTATGAATCACTTCTCAATGGCTATGCTGTTATGCTTCCTATTTTTTCTCTCTCAGTGTCTGAGACAAACCCAAAGCCTTTCAAAAATATCTGCTCTGGCAAAAATTGAGTCAGTCAAGAAGGGAGAGAAATGAGGAATAAGATGGAGGCGGGAGGAGAATTATTGGTTAATAAATTTTATCTTCTAAATCACTGAGATTCAAAAGTACCAAGGATGGCAATATCATAGCTAATGTTCAAAAATTGGCTAATGTCAAACATTTCCAGTGAATTATAATCGTGAGGGGTTATTCAAAGTTCAACATAAATCAAAACACCAGAAAATATCTACTTGCCATGTTTAATTTATAAGGTCAACTGAAGGTAAAATCCATATGGTTCTAAATTTTTTCAAGCTTTTTGGTAGAAATTAAAAATTACAGACTCTCAGACTACCTAATAATTGCTTCATCACTGAACATTAACCCACAAAAAATTATTTGCACTAGTTTAGGATGCTTATATTTGCAATTATTTTCTTCTGAATCAATAAACACTAGCTCTTACACAATGCATATGAGCACACTACATTAATTAATTTTTAATACTTATTAGACTTTCATATAAGCATTAAAAATGAGAGTACGATCTAGCGGCTTAGCTTTTAAGATATGAAATTTTTTGCAAGCTGGGAAAACAGAAAGATCTTCTCTGAATAAATTCTGTGTGGGGATGTCCTGTAATAAAGTACACATGGAAATACCAATCACAAAGAAAGGAGCTGTGTAGTATGACAGCTAAAAGCATAAGACTTGGGGCCCAGCTGCTTGAGTTCAAATTCCCGTTCTATCATATACAAGCTGTGTGAACTTGAACTAGTTATTTAACTTCCCTGTGCCTCAGTTTCTTCACTTCTAAAATGAAAATAGTACCTACCTCATACGGTTCTTGTGAGGAATACATGAACTAACATATGTTTAAAGCAATGAGAACAGTGCCCAGCACATAGCAAATACTCAGTAATAAATGTTATCTATTATTATTGTATTTGTAATAATATTGGTATTAATATGAGTGATAGTAATATTTCATGGAGATAATACTCTGAGGAGTAAAGACATGAAACAGAAATATTGGGAAAATGAGACAAAGATAATTAAGGCACACCTAGAAAGTGGTAAGAATTTAAACTAAAAACTTATAACCAAATTTCTCAACAGTTTTATTGCTTAGAAATAGTATATAGTCAAGCCATAATATTCATGCTCTTGACAAATTACATACATCGTTGTTTTCTCTAACACAGTCCTATATGGCACGATATTGCAACAGAGATCAGTAAACTTTCTAATATGGTACATGTTCAGGGCAGGATTTTAACTAGCCTTTATATGGAGTAATGCCAAGGCATACTTGAGACTAACGAATATTCTATCTCTATTCAAATCATAGCCAAAATAGCTATCACTGTACCTTAAAATCTAAGGAAGAAACTGACAACCCAAATTATATTTATTGTCTTCTCTATTGCTTTTTCTTTTTTCTTTGCCTCAACCTAATTTAAAAAGCCTTTCATAAAAATGAATTTCCACATTTTGTTCTTTGGCCATGTGACTGAATTACAGAACAGTGTGACAGACTCAGCTCCTTCGTTTCAGGCGTAATGGCATGCTTCTTGTCTCTGCTTAGCTACACAACTTCCATTAATATTCTGAGTCACTGACCTGTTCAGACAGCCCCCTATTGTTCCATGGACCAATTCAAGAGCCTTTATCTGCTCACTCATCTTTTCCTAAATTTTAGCTCAATTTATGTAAAAAGCAAACTTCTGGCCAATAATCCACAATTGAGTAATTCACATATGGTTCATCAAAAGTTGGCTGTATATTAGAATGCAATTTTATAATTGAATTGAAATTTCACTAAACAAAGGCATCTATTCATTAATTTTTTCTAATCTAACGATAAAAGATAATTAAAAATGGATAGAGCGCAAATATATTGTAGTATGGTTCCACTTTGAGACAGTATCAAAAACTTTTGTGTTTATTTCCTCAATTGCATGATTGTTAATAATACTCACATTTCTATAATAACATTAACATTTCCTAGTTCCTTACACATTAACTCACTTAACCCACGCAATCTTCTGAGTTAGACATTATTATCCTCATTTTATAAATGAGGAAGTTACATAAGCACCAATGAAATAGATGTATATGATGTTGTCAGATACAGTAAGTTCTTATTAATCTAGAGAAAGACCTGCAGGGGAGAAAAGTGGCTAACTGAAATTAATACTCTAAAGTAAATTTTGAATCTCTTCAATATTGTTAATGCAGGTACTTTGCAATCTAGAAGTTCTCCCACTCTACTAATACTTTCTCCCTGTAGCTAAAATATTTCTACAGTACTTCTTACTCTAAATATGTTAGGCCTGCCAGGGTGAGAATCTGCTTTTGCCCTATTCAGCCACCTAATAAATTCATACAGAACACACTGAATACAATAATGGCCAGGCACGTGGCCTTTTGTGGCTTTTGCTAAACCTTTGCCTGGCCTTGCAAAATATATTTTTGAACTTTAGAATTTATTACCTAATTACAACAAGGGAGGGTATAACCAATTAATTAACTCGCCCCAAACCAAATTTTAAATTGTGTTTACTTGTCACCAAAATGTCATAGTAGATAACAGTTCTACATATGACTGACAAATGGTGAAAACGTGCTGTACACATCTGTAAGCAAGGGTCCTTAAGATGGACTTATGAAAAACATTTAAGATTGAGTGGTTTTTCTTCCAAGGTTTAGCTATAGAAGTAAATAAGCTGAGCCCCTTAATTTGAATCAAAGTAGCATTTAGGAAATCAAGTATTTTTCTATCAGTTCTCCAAGAAGCACAAAGGCAAAAAGAATATCTAGCCCTTTTCTTCGAGCAAAATTACTTTAATAATCTGTACAGAAATGTATGACAGTATGTGTGCTGATGACTGGAAGATGAGAAGGAAAAACTCCTAGAATTTTATGAATAAAAATAAATTCCATAAAGTAAGTTACAATGCATACCTACAGGAATGCAGTGAAAGAAAAAAGATTCCACAGTGAGAAATGTCTGTATTTTTTTTTTTAAGTATCAAGTTCACAACTGACAAGGAAATTTTCCTGTTAACTAGGAATTAAACTATTAAGAACTATCAAGTTTTTCTTTCCATCTTTACTGAAATTTTTTTTAGGTTCTGAAACATTTCTCTGCTTTAACATGTGCAATATTCAAAATACAAAACTTGCAGATGTCATTTAAGAGCATCAGAGTAAACATGATGTAAATATTATGTAAGAATGCAAATATATATATAGATTCCTACAATAACAGAAATGTAGCTCAACATCTAAGACCACATCTGAAAGGTGATTTCTAAATTAAATTCCAATTATGAAAATGGTTAACATACATCCATTGAACGTGCTCATTTAATTCCAGTTAATTTTGGCTAACCTAAACTTTACTCGATCATTCTGCAAATATTTATTAACCAGCTAGCATGTGCTAGGGAATACAACTACAATGGGGAGAAAAAAAAGGACACAGTTTCTGCCATTTGTTTTATATGCCCTGATGTTAACCAATATATAAACTTAGAGAATCTTACAGTATTGATATTTCTTGACAAAAATAGTTTCCAAAATATTCATTTGGAATCAACAACTCAAAATTCAGAAATATTCCAAAAAGAAGTTCTAATAAGAGAGAGGGTTATCTGGCACAGTAATACGCCAGCAAAAATGAAACAGATATAACCTATTTCAGCAATCTTTAATCGTACTGCCAAAATATAGAATTTAATGTTCTTACATAACACTCAAAGTATTTTTCTTTTAATCTATTCCCGATTGCCTTATTATATTAAAAAAGAATTGATTTTTATATCACTTGGCATTTTATGTGCTTTGATAGAGTACATTTTGCTTTATTAACCACAATGTGTTTAGGCAGCACTGAAGTATTAAAATATGCATCTTAAAAGTTAAAAGACCTCTTGCCAACAGTTTTAATGTCCCCAATAATCAGAGATTTAAAAATACAACAATAACTGGTAAAAGATACAGAAGTTCTATCGTGAACATTTACATCCCCCCAAACATATCAGTAATTCTATTCTAGTTATAATTGGAGTACCCATTAATATATGCATACATAGATACTTTGTATTAACATAGATGTAATACATAATTTCACCATGTACATTTCTATCTCTTTAAACTCTTTGAGATTAAGAGGTAAACGAAACTATAAAAACCTCACATGAAGGGGGAGGGGAGAGTGAGAACTGGGAATGGCTGCTAATGCGTATGGACTTTCTTTTTGGAGTGTTGAACACGTTCTAAAATTAGAGAGTGGTGATGGTTGTGCAACTCCGTGAATATACTAAAAGCTATTGAACTGTATGCTCTAAATGGGTGAATTTTATGGTATGTGAAATATATCTCAATAAAGCTGGGGTGAAAAAATCTCCATATAAAAAAGTTCATCAAGTTCTAGTCTCTAAAAGCATCCATGGGTATAAAACTATTGCTTCCCTTATTGTCCACGTACCGCATCATCCCACGTCTTATTCACTAAAGGAGCTACTAATTTTAAAGGTAACAACTGAAAGTAGTGTCATATCCCATTCTTTGGGATTCAGTTTTGGTAAGTCAATGGGTGCTTTCAACCATTACCACCTCACATAGCTTTAATATAAACCAATTTCTCAAACAAATACAAAAAACCCTCTGTATGGGTTCTTTTACCTGGTAATCCAAAATGCTGAATCCCAAACCTTTATGATCTTTTACTAGCTCAACAATCTTGACTTCGGGAGACCACAGTGCTAATTCTCCATCATCATCTTCTTCAGGATTGACGTCTACATTCTGGTCAACCTGAAATACCAAAGACGACAAATGCTTCAGAACGTTAACCTTTCAATTCTGAAAAGAATGAAGATAACAGGAATCTCACAGTTTCTTCTCAAACTGGGAATTCTCTTTGGCATGCACAGTTTTTCTTTTTAATCTTTATAAAAGGGGCATGCACTGGTCACACACACTCTATGATAAGTTCGTCGTGAAACTTTAAGCAAATGCAAATTGTTCGTACAGTTTTTTTTTAAAAAAAATGCTAAGTACCTGTTTCGTTCAAAGTATTAACACTGACCTCTTATACTTCAATGAGTTCTGTCATCCCATTAGAAGCATAAAAGGAAAAATACACAATTTAAGTAAATGAAAACATCATACAAAGTAAAAGCTTATAAGATATTTAAGTAGCAATACCAGGATTCATAATCAGAAAAGAGAAAGAAAGAGGAAAAGATGCCAAAACAGAGAGGCCAGAGCAGGACACAGAGAATTCACTTCTTTTGGCTTCTGGAAGTTTTTAAGAAAAACTTTACTAGAGAAATGAGGTAGGAAAAAAAAATCCAAGTCCTTGGGCATCATGTAAGTCTAAAAATAGGTTAAAAAAATTAATCACTGAGTTGAAATAATGAAAATCTGATCTTGGAGGACATAGGTCAGTACAACCACCCAGCACACAGGTTCTTGGTTACTTTTCCTGACTTCACACCCCCAAGTTCCTCCATCCCAGCCTCCCTGTCCTTGCAGGGAGAAGGGTCACTGCTACACAGATTCCAGGAAGTGAAATAGGTGGGTCAATGAGTGTGCTACGCACAAGGAAAACAGCTCTTCAAAAACTCTTCTGATTTTATACTACTTACAGCATCATACTGCTGTTCTCATCTGATTTATCTTCCCCCAAACACTCTGAACTTCTACCTAAAGCTCAAGAATTTTCTTTTTCTTTAGAGCCCAAGCAACTAACAAATTGCCTGGCTTCCAGGCTAGAACGGAAATGGTGAGGGGTATGATACCACAGACTTACTTTACCATGGTTATCCACTCAACCCATATAAAGTCTGGCCCACAGTAGGCACTCAATAAATATCTGTTAAATACATTGAAAATTATATATCTTTCACTGTGTTTCTCTTGAAATTCCTTTCTTTTGGGGGGGGAGTGGGGGCGGGTCTCGCTCTGTCACCTGGCTAGAATGCAGTGGCACCATCATAGTTCACTGCAACCTCAAACTCCTAGGCTCAAGCAATGCTCCTGTCTCCTGCCTCAGCGCCCTGAGTAGCTGGGACTACAGGTGCACACCACCACACCTGGCTAATTTTTCTATTTTTTGTAGAGATGGAGTCTCACTTTTGCTCAGGCTGGTCTCGGACTCCTGGCCTCAAATGATCCTCCCACCTCAGCCTCCCAAAGTGCTAGGATTACAGACGTGAGCCATCTCACCCAGCCTGAAATTCCTTCTTAATAAAGCTACAGACTAAATAATAATCTTAAAAAGTAGGCATCTTAAAACTGTGGGTGATCTCAGTAAATAAAATGAAAATGCATCATCCATCCCTACAAACATAACTTTGAACGACCTGTAGAAGAAAATCCATTTAATGGAATCAAAGAAGGGTAGGAGGAAAAAAAACCCTCTATAATTTGGAATATAGTTAACACAAATGCATTTTTAAAATTAGGATTGGTGCAGAACTCAATCTCAAACTGTCACTGCAGGTCATGGATGGTCAATATCTAAGACATGGTGGACTGAATCTAAACATGGGGACAATTTTTTGGTTCTTGAAATTAGTGGGAATGTTCTGGATCAATAACCTCTGCATATTTCAGCCTGATGTGAGAGAGTGATAGACTTAAAAAGAAAAAATTTACATCTTTCAATAAAAAGTAAAGTTCCAAAGGCTAATACAATATGATTGATGTTTTACTGGGGCATTTAATACCCTCACTGATTAATGAGCATTAGAATTTTGGCTGAGTTGTCTAACCAAATAGGGTTTAAGAATACAAGATGGTATCAGCATAAATGAAAAAGAGATGGAAAAGAGAGCCAGGATTTTAAGAAACCACATATAATTACAAAACCCAAGTTTATAGAAATTTCAAGGCATCCGTGGCACATAAGATATTATACTCCAACCTGAGACATATCACTTTGATACAATCAATTCTGCATAACTCCTGTATTTATAGAATGAAAAGCAATCAACTAATGGGCAGCAAGGTTGACATTTAGCGTAATTCAAAGCTGTTGTTCGCTCACTGTGGTAAAGCATGACAGATGGGGGCATGGAGTCAGCAAGCAGGGTTGGTGATTTACACACCCTGCAGGACTAGATTAAAGGCATTTCTATCAACCTTCGGAGGGAAGCCGCCACCCACATTTCATTTTAGTAGGATAGCAAAAGTCATAAAGTGTGGTGTTTGAGTCTCTTCCTTGAAATATTTTTACAAAAGTCAAACATTTTTTTTTAAGATTGTCGATCAATAATCAAAAATTTGGCTAGGCATGGTGGCTCATGTCTATAATCTCGAACTTTGGGAAGGCAAGGTGGGAGGACTGCTTGAGGCTAGGAGTTTGAGACCAGCCTGGGCAACACTGTAAGACCCTTTCTCCACAAAAAATTAGCCAGGCATGGTGGTGGCATGTGACTACAGCCCTAGCTAATTGGGAGGCTGAAGCAGAGGACTGCTTTAGCCCAGGAGTTTGAGGCTGCAGTGAGTTATGACTATGCCACTGCACTCTAGCCTGGGTGACAGAGCGAAACCCCGTCTTGAAAAAAAAATTTTTTTTTTTAAATCAAAAATTTACAAAGCCCCTCTTATATACCCAGTACAAAATAAAAACACTTTGAGATAGAAAATAATTTTAAGATTCTGATGGCCTTCTCGGAAAAAATGATTAATACACACTAAAGTATCTGACTATAAGACAGTTCTGGACTCTCATGTACTTTAGGAGATCAGAATACAAAGATGGGTGGACTGGGGGAGACACGAACAGCCATAGCTAACTGTTCCTGGGCACTGTCCTGGGCAAGGCACTGTGCCAAGCACCCTGCACACGGTACCGCATCTCCTCCTCACACAGCTTCATGAGGTGGGTGAGTGCTGTAAGTATGACCATTTTTCAGAGGAAAATTATGAACAGAAAGTCAAGTTATTAGCCCAAAGAGTCACAATTATTAAGTGGTCCGGGCAGGATTAAGTTCCAGGTATCTTGAAATCCAGACCTTAAACAAGTGAAAGTGAAGGCCCCATGTATCTAAACTGGTATTAATGGGAATATAATCTACAAGAGTGGGGAAAAGTGGCATAAAAGATGATATTACAAATGGCATAAGATGGCAAAGCATGTGCTCAAAATTCTTCTCGTAAGTACAAGACTCTTTTAAAAAAAGAGAGAGAGAGTACTAAGAGCACAGAAAGTGTTATTTTATTCTCTGACCTTCTAAAGGCTTTTACGGCAATTTCTAGACTCACTTTGAAATTGATCACAGATCTTCATATTTTTAAGGTTCTGAAAAGGGGAAGTCCATTAGATACTCAACACTCAGCAACATCTTAAACTTACTAAGACAAACTGAGTTGAACTACAAGCCAAAAGTAATGAGTCCATGCAATTGCTAAGAAAACCAAAATGCACGCATGTCAATGTCACTAACATTTCGAGAAAAAGAGTTTTATGACATTAAAAAAAGGAACAATTTGAAAAACTACACATTATTGCCTTAGTCAAATAAAAAAGAGGGAGGGAGTGGGTTCCCCTCCCTTCATATTTCAATACTCTCTTTGGGTTATCCTTGATGAATGCGCACGCCAGTCGGGGCTGGAGTATGCTCATGAAGTACCTCCGGTTCAGGAACAGAGGTTTCAGTGGTCCTTGGTTCATCTACAGAGGCCTCGTCATCAAACAACCTTCGACAGCACACCAAGGTAAAAGGGGGTGGCACTTCTTTAAGAAAGGAGACCGCTTCTCTGCGAGATTTTCCATAGAGCTGCACGCCATTGACCTAGAAAGACAAAGGATAAGTCAGACTTGAAGAGGTCCCAAATGAAAAAAACAAAAATCCCTTACTTACATTAATCTACCCAAATGAAAATAGGATAACGTTTTACTCTCCCTGTAAACAAAGGGCCTAAATTTAATCATATTATTTTAGTCTTATAATAACTAAAAAGTGTTAGAAATCCTTAAGGCTAAACCTTTACTGAACTTGAGTGAATAAAGCATACGTGCAGAGTACACCTATTACTGGGTAAGTGATCTACCTAAATTTTCACATCTGTGTGGTTTCTCCTTTCAATATTCCAATGTTGTATGTTACCCAGGCTGGATGGAGTGCAGTGGCACAATCACAGCTCACTGTAACCTTGAACTCCTGGGCTCAAGTGATCCTCCTGCCTCAGCCTCCTGAGTAGCTGGGACTACAGGCATACACCACTATGCCCAGTTAATGCCCAGCTCCTTTTAAATGTACTAAATATCATTGACAGCCTTCTTAAGACCATTTCCCTTTGCATTTTCATAAGTATATCACTATAGATGTTAACACTAAATTTAAGGCTGTTAAAAACTGCTTAACTTACAGCGTGGAGGTAACCAAATCTAGAATACTCGGCTGTCAAAATTTAACATCAGTTCACAATATTCTTTCACATCCCACACTCTTAATACCATCCTAGAAAAATTACTTCTATCAGAAAGAAACACACACACTGTTTCTCAGCCTTTTGGCGAAGATTCAGTGAAAAGAAATACACATAAACTTTGCATCGGTTCTATTCTTATATACTCTGCTGATAGCGTCATCAAATATATGCAGCAAGTGTGTCAGTTTTCAAATTATTTTATGCACGTATCCCATATGTTTAAAGGAAAAAAGATAACTATTCTTTATTAATGATTAATCCTTATCACCAAAACATTATCTACATTTCATATTAGTTTTGGTGCATAATAATACTTGGCAACAAAGATGATTTAGAAAGATACGTTTATTATAATTTTTCACACACACGGCTTTCACTCAAAGAGTTCCCTCAGTTCCAACTACAGGTTTCTTAAAGTTGACCTGTCTGGTACTCCGAAAAAGCTGAGGCATGAACACAATCCAGGCAACAATCTTTTCACATTTGACTCCTACCTTCTTGGGAGGGTTTAGCAGCATTTTTAGTTTAAAGATATTGCTAATCTGGCACTCATTTCTAACAGGTGTCATGTCAATGTTCAGAGAACTGGCAGGGCTGATTTTACTGGGAGAAGCCTTTCCACAAATCTGTCCCTGCACCAGAGAATGAGATGACATTGGGTTGCTGGGAGCATCCCACCAGCAACGGGCTGAGTCTTGAGTCAACTGTCCCCGAGAACCACTCTCAAGTCTGTAACACACCAAGCACTTAGCCATCAGGCCAGACATATCACCCTGTCTCTTAATTGTTTACAAAGAAGCCAGCGCTTGGGAAAGAGACCTGTATGCACTTCAGGGAGCTAGCCCTATTGGAAAAGTAAATATTGTCTCCCCGCCTTTATGACTGATGAAGAGGCCCAGGGAGCAGCGAGTTCAGCAGCAGACGAAAGGTTTTTCCTTGGAATTAACTGCAAGTCAACCTTTTCAAAAGAAGCAGCAGGGAGGTACCTATCACTGGTTCTAAAATCAACTTGATGGGTAGTAACCTATACTTAAGGAAAAAAAAACAAGTAGATTAATCAAAGCAGGAATTCTACCGATACACGGGTATTAGTTTGTATTTCACTTCAACAAATTAGAAAGTCGGCCGGGCGCAGTGGCTCACGCCTGTAATCCTAGCTCTCTGGGAGGCCGAGGTGGGCGGATCGTTCTGAGCTCAGGAGTCCGAGACCAGCCTGAGCAAGAGCGAGACCTCATCTCTACCAAAAATAGAAAGAAATTAATTGGACAGCTAAAAATACATATAGCAAAAATTAGCCGGGCATGGTGGCACATGCCTGTAGTCCCAGCTACTGCTGAGGCAGTAGGATCGCTTGAGCCCAGGAGTTTGAGGTTGCTGTGAGCTAGGCTGACGCCACGGCACTCGCCCCAGGCAAGAAAGTGAGACTCTGTCTCAAAAAAAAAAAAAAAACAAAAAAAAAACAAATTAGAAAGTCACTTTTCAGGTTTTTATCTTGGAGAACCTTTAAATATTTATTTAGCTCATTATTTATTCATTTGAATTGTCTCCAATTATTATAGCAGTGCCTGGTAGTCCTCCTCACTACTCGCTATCGCTAAAGGGATTGGTCACATTTCCCATTACCAGCTCCTATCGAAGGGGATTTATGGCTGCTGTAAATAGCTGCTCTGGGCCAAGACTTGGCACAGTGTTCTAACCCCAAAGCAAATTTGTGTTTCTGGTTTTAAGCTCTAAGGAATACACTGAACACACACACACACGCACGCACTCTCTTTGAGTTCAGGAGTTTATTTGGCTAACTTTGCAGAGATTTTTTATCTCTATATTTGGTTACTCAGAAGAAGCTGATTTTCATTTTAAAATTCACAATATTTCTCAAGGTCCTTCAACTTGAGAGCCTTTTAAGTGTTGTCAAATCTCAATTATCCAGATTTTGATTAGAAAATACGCACACGTGTACATACTTCCAGAGTACAGAATACTGTAAAAGTGCTGTCCCACTATCTTACCATTCTGAATCCTCAGCCCAGCCCATAAAGCTTGTCAATATGCCTTTTTCACAGTGATAATATTGCCAATACCTCACAGAGAGATAATGTTTCATAGTTTACATAGACAATGCTTCATTAGATCCTCACAAGCACATAGTGCAGTGGGCATTTACTGATGAAGAAACTGATTCCGTAACAGTTAAGTGACATGTTAATGAAGTGACACGTGGCCAACCTGTGGCAAATTCAGAACCCAAAGCAGCTTCTCTGACTTCCAGGCCTGGGTTTCTTTCCCTATCTCAAGTTCTTTCACTAGAAATCTGTATTTCAGAATTCAAAAAATCTTCATGCTACCCTATTGTACCACATTCTATTTATTACAATGTAGTAGGCCCATGGAATCCTAGTCTTGGCTAAAGCATAGAGGATTCAATTTAATGGCTGAGATCATCTATACTTGCTCTACTCTGATCCCCCTAGTATTTCTTTAGCACCTACCTACCACATACTAGTAGTGAGTTATCCTTGGTGTCATTGAATTTTACACTTACAAATGGTTAAAATGGTAAATTTTTTGTTATCTATATTTTACCACTAAAAAAAAAAGCGAACTAAACAACTTAGGGTATTAATCTACAATAAACACCCCGACACCATTCTCTTGAACCCCTCTAAAAATAAACAATTTACTACCTCTTAAAATGGGACTCCAACACTGCCCTCCCATGCTTATGACAGAATTTGGTAACTAGTCATAGCACTTTTCCCTCTGAACTCAAAATTCAACTCACAATTCTTTTTTTTTTTTTTTTTTTTTTTTTAGAAAGAGTATAACTATTTTGCCCGGGCTAGAGTGCTGTGGCGTCAGCCTAGCTCACAGCAACCTCAAACTCCTGGGCTCAAGCGATCCTTCTGCCTCAGCCTCCCGAGTAGCTGGGACTACAGGCATGCACCACCATGCCTGGCTAATTTTTTCTATATATTTTAGTTGTCCGATTAATTTCTTTGTATTTTTAGTAGAGACGGGGTCTCGCTCTTGCTCAGGCTGGTTTCGAACTCCTGAACTCAAACAATCCGCCCGCCTCGGCCTCCCAGAGTGCTGGGATTACAGGCATGAGCCACCGTGCCCGGCCCTGTTCTACTTTCTGACTCTATAAATTTAGTACTCTAAGTACCTCATATAAGTGGAATCACACAATATTTGTCCTTTTGTCAGTGGCTTGTTCCACTTAGTATAATGTCCTCAAGTCTCATCCATGTTGTATCATGTGTCAGAATTTCCCTTCTTTTTAAGACTGAGTAGCATTCCATCGTACGTACGTATCACATTTTGTTTATCCATTCATTGATGGACATTTGGGTTGCTTCCACCTTTTGGCTATTGTGAATAATTCTGCTGTGAACATGGGTGTACAAATATCTGTTCAAGTCCCAGCTTTCATTTCTTTTGGGTATATACCCAGAAGTGGAATTGCTGGATCATATGGTAATTCTCACTTTTTGAGGAATTGCCAGATTGTTTTCCACAGTGGCCGTATCGTTTTACATTCCCAGCAAGGATGCATAAGGGTTCCAGTTTCTTCCCATCCTCTCCAACACGTAATTTTCTGTTTTTTAAAAAATAATAGTCATTGTAGTGGGTATGAAATAGTGTACAAAAGTTTTAAATTTTGATAAAAGTTCAATTTATCCATTTTTTTCTTGTGTTGATTGTGCTTTCGGTGTCATAACTAAGAAACCACGTCTCATCCAAGGTCAAAAAGATCTACTCCTTTGTTTTTTCTAAGAGTTTTATAGTTTTAGCTCTTATATTTAGGTTTATGATCCATTTTGTGTTAATTTTGGTATATAATATAGGGGAGGAGTCCAATCTCATTCTCGTGCCTATGGATGTCTAGTTTTCCCAGCATGATTTGTTGAAAAGACTATTCTTTTTTCACTGAATGGTTTGAGCTCTCTTGTCAAAAATCAACTGACCATAAACTAAGAATTTATTTCTGAACTCTCAATTCTGTTCTATTGATCATCTATCCTATGCCTTAATTCTTTTTTTTTGTTTTTTGAGACAGAGTCTTGCTTTGTTGCCGGGGCTAGAGTGAGTGCCGTGGCGTCAGCCTAGCTCAGAACAACCTGAAACCCTGGGCTCAAGGGATCCTCCTGCCTCAGCCTCCCGAGTAGCTGGGACTACAGGCATGCGCCACCATGCCCAGCTAATTTTTTGTTTCTATTTTTAGTTGACTGGCTAATTTTTTCTATTTTTTAGTAGAGATGAGGTCTCGCTCTTGCTGAGGCTGGTCTCAGACTCCTGACCTCAAGTGATCCTCCCATCTTAGCCTCCCAGAGTGCTAGGATTACAGACATGAGCCACTAAGTGCAGCCAATTCCTACTTTTTTAAATACTTTCTTCACTTGGCTTCCAGAACACCTCTCTGTCTTGATTTTCTCCCAACATTATTGGCCATTCCTTCTCAGTCATCCTTGCTGCTCATCTCCCCAACCTTGTAGCATCCCAGGATTCAATCTTGACTACTTCTTTCTAGTCATATTTCTGAAGTGATAATATTTCAGTCTCATCAGTTTCATAAGCATTCCCAGATTTATATCTCCAGCCTAGACATCTTCCATGAATACCAGCCTCTACATCTATTTGACATCCCCATTTGGACATAAATAGGCATCTCAGGTTCGATATATGCAAAACCAAACTCCTGAGCCTTCTGCCCAAACCCCTGCCAAACCGCTTATCCTAGTCTTTCTTACCAGTCAATGGTATATCCATTCTTGCAGCTACTCAGGCTCAAATCCATAGAGTCATTCTTGACTTTCCCTTTTCCCTCACAACCCACAGCCAATCCATTAGTAAATTCTGCCTCCTCCATCTTTGGAAAATATTCTGAATCACTGCTACCTCTACCCCCACCACTATTATCCTTGTCTAAGCCACATTTTCCCCCATCTGGATTATTGCAGTAGTCTAACTGGTCTCCCTGCTTCTACCCTCGTCTGTCTACAGTCTAGTCTCTTCTCCCTGCAGCAGAGATATCACTTCTCTGCTTCAGTGACTTTCTGTCTCATACAGAATGAAAACTAAAGTTCTGATAAAGGTCTGTAGAGTCCTGTTTGGACTGACACTTTATTGGAAACTAGCTGTTTCCCACAGAAATTATGCTCTCACCTCAGGCTTTGCACTTACTGTATGTTCTGCCTGAAATACTTTTTTCCTGGAACTTTAAATGGCTTCTTTACTCATTTCCTTCGGGTCTCTGCTTAGATGTTACCTTATCAATGAAGCTCCCTGACAACTTTTCATAAATTTTTTTTATTTCAATAGATTTGGGGAGTACAAGTGTTTTTCGTTGCATGATGAACTGTATAATGCTGAAGTCAGGGCTTTCAGTGTATCTGTCACCAGAATGGGGTACATTGTACCCAATAGGTAGATTTTTGTCCCTCACTTCCCTCCTACTCTCCCCCCTTCTTAGTTTTTAATGTCCATTATACTGCTTTATGACCGTATATATCTCTTGTTTAGCTCTCATTTGCAAGTGAGAACATGTGGTATTTGTTTTTCCATTCCTGAGATACTCCACTTAAGATAATGGTCTCCGGTTCCATCAAGTTGCTACAACATGTGCC
This sequence comes from Avahi laniger, assembly GCA_963575035.1. Lineage (NCBI taxonomy): Eukaryota > Metazoa > Chordata > Mammalia > Primates > Indriidae > Avahi > Avahi laniger. The sequence goes on along the minus strand of CAUYSK010097035.1, from coordinate 8,670 downwards.
TGAATGTTTGTTGTGACACAGTTCACATTTGCAAATATATGGAATCAATATAAGTGCCCATCAACCGATAAGTGGATAAAGAAAATGTAGTAGATATATATATACACATACACACACACACACACACACACACACACACACATACATACATGCACCATGGAGTATTACTCAGCCATAAAAAGAAATGAAATAATGTCTTTCATAATTTTTTAAAATTTTGAAATATTACAGGGGTACAAATGTTCTTGGTTACATGTATTGATTTTGTTATGCTTGAGTCAGGGTTATAATTGTGCCCATAACCCAGATAGTGTTCATTGTACCCGTTAGGTAGATTTTCAAAAAATACTGTGCAGGGGCCATGCTAATCTTCTCTGTATCATTCCAGTTTTAGTATATGTGCTGCCAAAGTGAGCACTTTCATAAATTTTTAGTAGCAAGTCTAACACCATCATTAGGGTCATTATCTTTTTCCCTTACTTGAATTTTTCAGTAGAGCCCCTATCATGTGTGACACTGTTTGTTGGTTTATTTTCTGAGGAGGAGAGAGGAGACCCTGGAACCAGATGCCTGTTTTGAATTTCGGCTTTGCCAAAATTTACTGTGACTTTAACCAAGTCTCTTAACCTCTCTGATCTTTAGTTTAATCAACAAAAAAAGTAGAGATCATAACAGTATTTGCTCACTGGAACTGTGTGCAATAAATGAGCTTACTCAAATAAAATGCCAGATACAAAATCAGTGTTTAGTTAGTGTAAGGTACTATCATCATCATCATCATCATCATTTATTGTCTGTTTCTCCTAAAATGAAAACTGCTTAGAATCAGGGGAGTGTTTCATTCACTGCTATATCACCAGCACTGAGAACAGTGCCTAGTGTGCAGGAGGTTCGTAATAAGTATTTGGTTGAAGAAATGAATCCTTGCAATAACCCTGGGAGATAGCTATTTTTATCTATTTTTTTTTTAAAGTAAGGAAAAATAGATTCAAATAAGTTGAGCACCTCAAATTTTTTGACTCTCAAGTGCAGTGGAGTTAAGATTGTTCTGTTGGGCATATTGGGGGAAGTAGTGGTAAGAAGGTATGTCACTTCTATGTAAAATGGACTGTCTGGAAGAGTGAGATCATTCTTAGGGCTTAGGGATTTTCCTGCAAAGCAGTTGTTCTATAGACAGTTATAACTTAACTGCAAACTAAATCTGAGTGGAAGAATCCTACAGCATTTTAGGAAGTTAGGAAGCACAAAAAGTTTGATTCTTAAAAAGAAAAGATATTTTTTAAAAATATTTATCCAATGGATGGGACAGACTGAATAGCTAGTATAGCATTTCCTCAGGGTCTGGAGAAAATGGTATAGGCTATTGGCTAAGAGACCTATATCTTCTCTGGTACTGGGCAAGAGACACTTAGAAAGGCTATTGTTTTCTTAAGTTCAGAAAGTTGCAAGTTCCTTTTACTAAATGCAAATGCTAGGAGACGTGCTAAGCTCAGACTACAAAGGTGAAATAATATATAATCCTTCAGTCAAGAAGTTCACGGAATCCTTGCTCACAAGAAGTTTTCAAGAAGTCCATAGTTCACAAGAAGTAGTATAAAGGGAGGTGTTTATACAGACAACTACAATGAAACATAGTATTGACAACATACTATATTGGGGGGAAGCACATAGAAGGATGTGTATTATGACACATAGTGGAGAGGCACCTAATTCTGCCTTTTCGGGGAAGGCAGATAAAGAAATTTCACAGAGGCATTAATATTTGAGCTAAGTCTTAAAGAATGAGTCCGAGCCCACCTAGTAGATGCAAGACATGTGGAAGGGAGGTATGCAGTCTCAGATGTGATAGACAGTGCTCAGTGATACCTGAATACAGGCCATGTGAGAAGGAGTGGAAGGGAATGTAAAATAGAATATTAGGGGAAGTGCAACTGTTGAAGCACCTTACCTGCTACAATTAGGAATGGGGAGCCATTGATGTAATTAAGCAAAGAAAAAGTGTGATCAGAATTTTGAAATAGAAAATGTGGAATATGAATTGGAGAGGAGCAAGGCTAGTGGCAGAGAGGTCAGTTTGAAATCTCTTGCTATACTCCAGATAAGAAATGATGAGGGTGGCAGTTTGAAATGGAGAGGCAGGAATGGATGCCAAAGGTATTTGAGAGGTAGAAGATACAAGGCTGGGTGACTGACTGGATAGGGACGGGATGGGGAGAGGGAGGGATCCAGTGGTGTCTGGCTGAGGGTCTCAGATCTCAGAAATAGAGAGGAGGAGGAGTTTAGAGGTAGAAGTTATGAGGTTCGTGTTTGGACATATTGAATTTGAACTAAGTCTGGGATAGCTAGATGAGATGAAGTAGGCAGCTGTTAATGTTTTGGGGGAAAGTAGGCATCTGAATGTTAGGTGTAACTACTTTGAGAGGTAGAAGAGGGCGCTGACTAGTAAAATGGGAGAGACTTGTCAGGTGACACTGAGAGCTCCAACAAGATTAAAAATCTGCATCTATTTTCTGTGGTTCTCATCTGTACAGTGGTAGGATTTATTGAGGCATGATATATTAAATATCAATGAGAAGGATGAACATAGGTGCACTAGGGGGGCATTGATTTGCTTGAGTGGGCATCAGGAAAGGCTTCCCAGAGCTGTGCTTCGGGGGAGGATTGGGGATTTTCTCTATGGGAAGAAGGAGTCAGGTGCTGTTTCAGGCCGATGGAACACAATAAGCAAATAAATATGTGCAGCTTTGAATATGTGACCTCTTTGGGGAAAAAAAGGTAATTAGATTATAGGAAGTGTAAAGGGGGTGGGGAGGAGAATTGGTGGACTGCAATCAGATCATGGATTGCCTGGATGGCCTTGTCAATGGATTGGGTTTTATTCTTTACACATGGGGAAATTTGCAGGGAACAGAAGAATACAATCAAAATAACTTTGACATGGTATATAGAATGTATTTAAGATAGTGGAGAAAGAGAGAAACATTTCCGGTTTGAATCATAGGGTCAGTTAAAGTGTTCCTTGCCTAATTTCCTTATTCAAAGGGAGCAGAGTGTTCTGGGAGAGGTGGGATGTAGATGTAGAAGAGAGATGTCCTCATTCCAGGAAGTGTCTTTCTCATCTCACCCACCTTCCTGGAGCTGCACTGTTTTGGAGGATTCCTAGTCCTGAATTCATTCTTCTGTCAGGACAAGTGACCCATTGAATCATAGCTTGAAAATTAGGAACTTGTGAATTAGAGTCTTGGATTCTCCCTTCTACTTGTAATATCCGTGGATCTTTAAAAGGGAGGGAAAAGAAAGTAAAAGGGAGCTGATGGACCCAGGCAGATGGACTTTCCTTAGAGAAGGAAGCCTGTGGCCCTGTCCGTATGTGGCCTAGAAGGCAGTGTAGTCAGATAGAAAAGGGGTAATCTGACAGATAGGAAAGGGGTAATCTCTGGGCCTTATTCTTACCCTGTTGTGGCTTACGTGGATCTTTCTGGAAGTGTCAGTTTCCTTTGGAGTATTGTTCTGGGTATGGTAAATAATCAGGCTTGGAATTGCAGTTGTGGTTTTATTATCCAGATCACTGTGACTTCTGTTAGGGCAGCAGCCATTTGATTCCCGTGGACCTGTAGCTGTTCAGCATTCTGGTCCTGGCCCCAACTCCAGGCCTTACCCTGGCCTACTTAATTTAGGGTCTGGGAAAACAGGCCAGGGCTCGCTGGGCAAATGCATGGCCAAGCCTGCATTGTAAATTGGAAAAGGCTCAGCCACAAGGCCTTTGGGGTTTGAGGACTTATACAGATCCAGAGTAAGCTCATATGGCTTCTGAGGAAGATACTCTGTGTTCAGCCCACTTGGATAACCTGTTGGAGTGGTTCTTGGTGAGAAAGCTGGTCTTATTGGACCACTTTTTCCAAAGTGGCCTGACCCGGGATGCAGGCCACTTTGGAAAAGGGAAAAGGATGACTGGCATCCCCAGGTAGACTTTGGGGTGTTCCAAACTGAAAAGCGGGGCCAAGAAATACAGGCAATAAGGATTCTGGGAGTCAGTCAGCTGGGCCCTGTGAACTGCCCAGAGGACCTCTCCCTCTCCTCTGTGTCCATTGGGGTTTAGCTGGCATTTTCTTTGGGTTCTCTGCTATAGGACTGAATCTACTAACCTTTCTGCCCTTTTTTCCTGCTCTTTCTCTCCTTGCAGAAGGAAAGCGAGGAGCCCTTCAGGTTGTGCCTCTGGCCTTTTGGGCCCTTTTTATTGTTTATCCTCCGCCTCCCCTGAGCACTGTGTGTGTGTGCACATGATCTGTGCCTCTGAGCACTGGCTCACGCAGATAGTCTATTTTTCTGGAAAGCAGTTTGTGTGCATGCTCCGTGCTTGCATGTGCTCCCACAGACATCCCTGGAGCACAGTGTGAGAATGTATGTGTGCCAGCACGGGTGCACATTCATCGTAGCATGTGTGTGCTTACACTTGTATTCAGTTTGACTCCTCCAGGCACCGACTGCCCTCCTCTTCTACTCTGCTTGGTGTGTGTCCATTTTCTGCTGTTGCTGTAAATTCTGACATATGCTATAAACCCTGGCTGAGCCCAGCATGCATGCATACTTTGTATTTGAGAGCAGGAGTTGCTGCAGGCATTTTGTGCCTCTTACCTGGGGCCCTAAGTGTGAATGTGCTTTGTGCTGTGAGCAGGCTTCCTGACCTTTCTGTGAGCACAAGCTTCTATAGACCTGTTGTGTGGTTCCTTCAAGCCATGTGAATGCATAGTATACTAATGCTCTGTGCCTGTAAGCACTGTCTCTTGAAGACTGAGGATTTGCTTTACCTGTTGTTTGGGCCCTAGAGAACACCATGAATCCTCCCCAAATGAGTTTGTGCACATATTCTGAAGCCATTCTGAAGGACAAGATCCATGCTCACCTTGTGTTTCCTACAGGCACAAGTTGTATCTATAAATATACCTCCTGTAGGTACTTTGTCTAGACCTCCTCCCACCCTCGTGCCCTCCTTCGGTGCAGTGTGTGTACATGTTCTGTGCTGTGTGTGCAGGCTTCTGCGGACGTGTTGTCCCATCTGAGCACAGGACATGTGCATGATCTGAGCCTGGCTCCCAAAGACTTTTTGTGACTTTGTTTCCTTAAGCCAGTGATTTCTGGCAAATATCTAATTCTGAGTAATAAGAATCTGCTCAATATATAGTGGCCATTTCCAAAGGAAGCATAAGTTGGTAGGATCTGGGGATTTAGGGATGGGCTCCCCTAACACCTACCCTGGCCCATGATCTTAGGAGACCTGCAGTTTTTCCATTATTTCCCACTTACTATTGTTTCTTGTACAGTTCCCGTTGTCTTTTGCCTCAACCACTCTGGCTGCCTTTTGGGCCTGGCCCTCCCATTACCAATATTATCCTACCCATGGAACAAGGATAGGAGGCAGACGACATAGAATGGGGGCTGTGGGCAGTAGGCAGATAGGCTTGTTTAAAATATGGACAACCTGAGAAGGGTCTGCAATCCAAAGTTCATCTGTGCCTACTGCAGATTGAAGGTTATTCTTGTTCATTTTTCCATCACTTGTTAGCCCTGTCCTGTCTCTCCCTATTCTACTTTGTCTAGCCTCATTCTATCCATAACTTCTCCCACCTTTATATCCCTCCCAAAATATCATTCCCTTTTCAAAGCAGCTTTCTTCTGCCTCCCTTCTGGAGCCCATTTGCTCCAGGATAGTTAGGAGGCAGGGAAATTTTGGGGGATGGAGGGGGTCAAGGAGGAACAGGAAACCCTAGACCTGTTAACACTAGGTTTCTTGTGCCTGAAAACCATGTACCACTGGGTTCTCTGGAGATCCCTGGCAGTTTCGGAACTCTTTCTTCTCTGCACACTGCTTAAAGAATTTGCTTTTTTTATTGTTTGTTTGTTTTGGTTTGGTTTTTGTTTAAAAAGTATGTTTTGAACTGTTCCTTCCCTGAATTATTTGATATCTAAATTTTTAACTTCTCATTCTAGGGCCTGTAAAATTCACCAGAATCATAATCCAAGTGTCTAATCTGCCCTGGGTTCTCTTGTTATATACAGCTTATTAAATGTAGAGAGCAAATTCAGTATCAGTGTAATCACACATGTGTACCTAGTGTCAGTGTGTCAAGGATTCCAGGCACCCAAGCTAAATCAAACCACAAGATAAGATGGGAATCCAGAAAGACCAGGTCTGACTCTGGGGCAGCCAAAAAAGTTTAGTAATATAGCTGGAAAAAGACTGGACCATATATGAAGTTGTCCTTTTGCCTAGAAGCCTAAGTGGGTCCTTCTCCTGGGCTTGGTTCACTGCTACCTGTACCAATGGCTCATATAAGGGAGATGTGAGTTCTTCTATCCCAGTGGACCTTAGCCCTGGGACCTCAGTGAGCTTGGCCTTATATCCCTTCTGTTCACTGGGGAGATAAGTACTGTTCATTTCAGCAGCCTGCTTGTTGCCCTGGCTGACCAGGGCATTGGCTTAGACATCAGGCTGGCTATGTCACCTGCACTGTTCTGGGCTTCTTACTCTACTGCCCACTTCCCAGCCTATAGGCAGTCTCCCATCTTTCCCAGGATCTAACCTTTTTTCCATCTCTTTTTAAAGATTCCACATGATGGTGACCCCTCTCTGCCTCAGTGGCTCCCAGAAGGGTAAGTGATTCCCTGCAAAGTTTCTATGGATTTTATATGTTCTCTCTCTCCCTGATTTTAGCTCTTCCCCTGGGAAGCAGGGGAGACAGCTTCATAACCTCGATCTTGGGGAAGGAAGAGGTTCCACTGTAGGTTAATTGGTTCTCAGGGGCAGAGGAACAAACTGTGCTGATTGATTCCTCAGAGTTTGTAGAAGAGGAAGCTTTGCAGAGTAGTTCTCCTGAGGCAGGAGAGGGAGCTTTGGGGCTCCCTCATCCTTGCCTCTGTAATTTCTGATTCATTGCATCATAGTGGTGATACATTCTTTAGATAGATATTTTTCAAATTTCCTCATTCCTCTGTGTTTGGTAACATTTTCTTTCCATTCCATTATCAATGGTGTAGCTGATTCGATTACTCCCTGGGCTCAGTCCTGCTTTAGCTGTTGTGAGTCACCTACTTATTTCATTCCACTCTAGTTAAGACATAGTAGCATCCCTTCCGAGCTCTGTATGTTCCCTCTGTGCTGCTCGTATGTGAGTTTTAGACTCATGTGATTGTACCAGAGAGTCATTTTAAGCTGCTCAACTGCTGCCTGTAACTGACTGTTCTTAAGAGAAAACAGAGTTTAAGTGCCTCCTGACACCCTATTCCCCCACACATTGCCAGGTAGGACCTTGGGACCTTCCTTCACCCTTTCCCTACAAAGGCTTCTGGTACCAGCATTCTCAGTAGCTAGCTACCTCCTCTCACTCTGGCCAGGAAAGAAGAAGAAGGATCAGATAGATTATCGACTACATTTTTACATTTTGCATTTCCTTGTGATTTGTCTTCTTTTAATCAAGAGTCAATCATGAGAATGAGTTACCCTTGTTTTTATCAAAAAATCATTTATGTTGCAAAAAATTTCTTGGGTTAAGTGGTACATATTATAGTTTTTAGAATTAGCTATAAACTTTTGGTGCAAGTTGCTTCTTCAGTGAGCTGTAGTTTTTTCTTCTAATGATTGTAAAATACATACATGCCAATGGAACATATCCAGACTATTTTTAAATGGAGCCATGCGGAGGTTTTCTAAAGAATTCCCTGTTGTCTTCCTTCCTTTCTTTCAGCTTGGTCCTTGGAAGCTGTCATAAATTTAGAACTTCCTTAGGCTTGGTAATCTCATTAAAAACAAAGCTGACTGCCTATGCTCAGGGAGCTAGTTTATTAGAAATCAGCCTATTACAGAGGCAAGAGACATGCGAAGACAGAGGCAGAGACTGGAATGATGTAGCTGCAAGCTAAGGAATGTCAAGGGTTGCCAGCAACTGCCAGAAGCTAGGAGAGAAGTAAGGAAGGATTCTTTCCTAGAGCCTTCAGAGACAACATGGCCCTGCTGACATCATGATTTCAGATTTTTAGCCTTCAGAACTGTGAGAAAATAAATTCCTCTTTAAAAAAAAAAAAAAAGAAATTAACATATGTTCCAACTCCTGTCCTTGACCCAGTTTGTGGCTTCATTCTTTGCCTGTATAGCTGGAAGTACCTGCTACTTCATTTGGGACATTTCTCTCATTAGATCAGCTGTGGTATACAACCCAGCTACCCCACCTTCCCCACCTCATTACTCTCATTAAAACCAAGTACATGAGTTGTTTTCATTAAGGCCAGAGATATTTTGTAGCTCATCGACATCATTTTATAGAAGTAACACCAAGGCCCAAAGAGAGGAAGGAATTTTGGCAGAGGACATATGGTGACTTAGTAGAAGAATTGGAGCTAAAATCCAGGTTATCTCAACATAAGACATATGTTCTTTTGGTGACATCCTTTGTTTTTTTTTTTTTTTTGAGACAGAGTCTCACTCTGTTGCCCGGGCTAGAGTGAGTGCCGGGGCGTGGCCTAGTCCACAGCAACCTCAAACTCCTGGGCTCAAACAATCCTCCTGCCTCAGCCTTCTGAGTAGCTGGGACTACAGGCATGCGCCACCATGCCCAGCTAATTTTTTCTATATAGTTTTAGTTGTCCAGATAATTTCTTTCTATTTTTAGTAGAGAT
>CAUYSK010097032.1:0-16937 GCA_963575035.1 Avahi laniger | reverse complement strand
CTAGCACTCTGGGAGGCCGAGACGGGCGGATCGTTCTGAGCTCAGGAGTTCGAGACCAGCCTGAGCAAGAGTGAGACCCCCTCTCTACTAAAAATAGAAAGAAATTGGCCACACAACTAAAAATAGAAAAAAAAAATTAGCCGGGCATGGTGGCACGTGCCTGTAGTCCCAGCTACTCAGGAGGCTGAGGCAGGAGGATTGCTTGAGCCCAGGAGTTTGAGGTTGCTGTGAGCTAGACTTATGCCATGGCATTCTCCCCAGGCAAGAGAGTGAGAATCTGTCTAAAAAAAAAAAAAAAAAAGAAAACACCACTACAGAAGAGTGACAACTAATAAAATTAGAGTAATTATACAATTAAAAAATTCACCATTTGTAACCTCCATAGTCGTAACTTATCCAGGCAATATCATCAATGGATGCTAAAACTTCTGGATGAAAGCTGCCTAGAGAACAGGATATTCACATAGTGTCAAAGTTTCCCCCATGGGTAATGTATTAATTATAAAGGGGGGAAAGTGCCTTTACAATCGAGAAATCTGGATGATGCCACCTTAAAAATAGTCAAACTTATCATCGCCATTAATGGGAGAAACTGACATCATGTGCCCCGGATGTGATGCGCTGAGGACACATCACCGATGTGGCAGTTCTGCCCAAAATGTGTAGCCTGAATTTAATCATGAGAAAACATCAGACAAGTCCAAACTGGGGGACATTCTGCCTGGACTTTCCAAAACAACCGAATTTGTGAAAGACACACACACACACACAAAAGCTGACGAACTATTCCAGTTCGTCATATAAATAAGATGAAAGAGACAAAATAACTAAATGCAATGCAAAATCTTGAAATGAGGCTGAGGGTAGCTATAAAGGATATTATGGGGAAAATGGAGGAGTTTTTGAATATGGACTCTATATTAGACAAAGGCTAAATTTCCTGAAAGTGCATGCAGTATGCAGTATAAAAGAATGTCTTTGTTCTTAAAAGATAAATGCTGGCTGGGTGTGGTGGCTCATGCCTGTAATCCTAGCACTTTTAGAGGCTAAGGTGGGAGGATTGCTTGAGGTTAGGAGTTCAAGACCAGCCTGAGCAACAGAGCAAGACGCCATCTCCACAAAAAACACAAAAAATGTTCTGGGTGTGGTGGCGCGCACCTGTAGTCCCAGGTACTGAGGGGACTGAGGCCAGGGGATCGCCCAGGAGTTTGAGGTTGCAGTGAACTATGATGACGCCACTGCACTCTAGCCTGGGTAACAGAGCGAGACCCTGGCCCAAAAAAATAAAGAAAGAAACAAATAAATAAAGTATTTAGGGGTGAAACATCATTATGTCAGCAACTAACACAAATGTTTCAGAAAGAGAAAGGGAGAAATGAAGCAAATATGGGGAATTAGGTACCAGGTAGTGAATCTGTGGCAGAATATATGGGTGTTCATTGAAACAATGAACTATTCTGTAGATTTAAAATTTTTCAACATAAAAATCTGGGGAAAATAGACAATGTTAAAACAAATCCAACAATCTCTAATGAAATAATGGATCTAGTCAATGATAGTAAATGGCTGTTAAAACCATTAGATGAAAAGCTGATGGGGGAAAAAAACTGAAGGGAATTTATAATAGATAGATTGGCAGCAACTGAACCCACCGATTAATCTTGATATTATAAAAAGGAAAACAATGAGAAATTATGTGGCCCTGATGTGATATAATAGGAAATTCACACCACCTGTAAAGTATTTTTGTCAAAAAAATCAAACTTGAAGGCAAGCAACTCTAGAACCCACCAATTAAAAGGGACAGACAAACATGTTAAATGATACCATAGGGATGCAATCAGAAAAAATCTAGAATGAAAGATATTCCACAGGACAAATGGCCCAGAGTTTCTTCAATAAATACCAAGAAAAAAAGTACAATTTGTGGAATTTAAAAAACCTTAGAGCCACATCAACCACATACAATTCACGGACGTTGATTAGAACATGATTTAGGAAGATTTGAACGCTGAATGGACATTCGATGAGAGTAAGGAATTATAGCTATTCATAATTTTTATCAAGTGAGATGATGGTATTGTGGTTCTGTTAAGAGTCCTTAACTTTTAGAAATATATATTGCAATATTTATGAATGAACTGATTTAATATCTGTGATTTGCTTCCAAATAATCCTGGGGGAGGGAGCAGGGGATAAAGATGAGATTAGATTGACCACATGTTGATAATTGTTGAAGCTCGGTGATAGGTCTATGGAGGTTTTTAAAAATATATCTTTTCAATTCTCCAGAATAGAAAGCTTTTAAAAATAAATAAACTGAAACCATTTCCATATTTTCCCAATGTACCCTCTTGAAGTAGGCCCTTTATTGTTAGAAAGAGTGGCTGTTCCCTCACAAGTAGGACACATGTAGGTCAGCGAGGAAACTCCAGGGGCGGGTAAAACACAGCACCATGGAGGTCCAAATCCTCTTTTAAGTGGAGTTCTTCTTACCCCGGGAGAGCTCTGTCTTATGTTTTTTAAGCCAGGCTGTTCCCTGTTAGGTGGGAGAAGCAAAATGTTATATCTCGACAGCTCCTTGCCCCATCCCAGGTTAAGGAATGGAGTTTGCAAAGGCTAGTGGGTGGGACCCAGGGCAGAGGGAGGTGGTCACACTAGATATCTCTTTTGGGAAGCTTTGTTCAGGTTGAGGTCTGAGGCCAGAGGTCAAGGATGGGGCTGGAGGGATGGGGGCTTCACTAAGGCGAATGTGCTTTGAACTAAAGGGCTTCCGGAGCAGACTCCCGGCCTTAGTGCCTTCCTCTTTGGTGCTCCAGGTGTCTTGTGGCATGGGACAGAGGTCCTGACCCATCTCTCCCCACTCCCATCTTCATACAGCCCCACCCCGCCAGGCCCATCTTCTTCCATCCCATTCTTCTTTCCTCTCCTCTCATTCTGCCGCCCATTTTTATCCTTCCCTCCTCAAGCCCCCTCCTCATCCCCATTCTCCATCCCCTGTCCTCCGCCCCACAGCCACTCCAGTTAAGGGTCCAAGAGAAGGACAGCTTTTATGTGGCTTGTAAAATTCTATTATATCTGTATTCAAAACCTAGCAGCTGAGAAACATTGGTAATAAGCGTGTTATTAAGCGTGTAAATACACTTCCACTCCAGGGCCTCCAAGGCGCGGGGGCCAGATTCTCAGCTGGGGTGTCTCCCCTGCATGGAAGTCCTTTCCCTCCTGACCCACACTCCTGACTTGGACCTTCTGCCGAGGCCCAGCCTCCTCCAGTCTCCAACTACCACTGTCCTGCAAAACCCAGACTCTGGGAGAAAAGGGGCGGGGGAGAGGGCTGAAGAAAAAAAACATTAGGAAAAAAACTCCCACCCAGAGAGCATTCTTTCTGCAGCACTCAGGAAAAAGGATGTCTCACAGGGGACGGAAGGCGAAATTTTTTCACATCCAAATGGATTGCAATTTCCCTCCATTTAGCACCTGAAGGTAATTAGCTCGAAGAGACTGCCGAGTGCGAAACACGTTCACGGAACATTAACTCTCACACATTCTCCAGTTGCAGGGAATTAATAGGAAAGATTAAAGTTTAAAGAGAGCAAAATGCCATTACCTCGCCAGCCACCTCTCTCCGCGGCAGTATCCAGCCCCCGAAAACCTTCAGCCGCTGCTCGGGCCCGGGGCTCAGGTCTCAGCCTCCAGCCTGGCTGGCCAGGGCGTCTGGGTGTGCCCCGTCTGTGGTGGCAGCATGTGCTCGTGTGCACGCATGTGTGCGAACCCGGGTGGCTCGGACCCCTGACAAGGCCAGTGCAGTCCACCCCCCTCCCGTCCCCGTGAAGTTTGGGGTGGACAGGGAGAGGTGTACTCTCTTCCCTGCTGACACCTGGCCTTGGTGTGTGTCAAGACCCTGGAGGAAGAGTCATTAGTCAGGGTGTGCCCTGTGATTGGGGGAGCGGGCGAGATCTCCCAGCTTGGCCAGCAGCAGAGAGAGGGAGGGTGGCATTATAACCTTGGGTGCGTATAGAGGCACTTGAGTGAGGTGGCAGAGGAGGCTGCCTCCTTGCCCTCACCCCTGTGACACGGGCGGGACCCACAAACGTGTGTGCACACATGCAGCCTCCCTCTGTCACACACAGACGGCCTTTCCCATTCTGCTTTTCTCAAAGTTTGTGTAGGCTTCAAATTTGAAAGGTTTCTCTGTTGCTTCAGTATTTTAGGAAAAGATGAGAGACAGAGAGAGGGAGACAGAGAGAGAGTGGGGGAGAGAGAGAGTATGAGGGAGAGAGAGAGAGAGAGAGAGAGAGGGGCAGAGGCAGGCAGGAGAGAGAGAGCTCGAGATGAAATTGAGACATGGAAGAATTTATTGCCCAGAAAATTCCATTCTGCTATCTGATTCAAAAAGTCCAGTCCCCCCAGCTTCGGAAAATCTATTTTCCACATTTTAATACCCTGCAGAACAGTCCTCATAACTCATCCGAGTGTGTTAAGCACAGTTTTATTAGATCTGAAACAAATTTTGGTGGGGAGATACTATAGGTCATTAACCATGGAGTAATTTTATCCTTGTTTCCCTAATGATGCCATAATGGCGAGCGAATTTCTTAACTAAAGACCAAAGAACATTTTGAAGGTCAGTTTCATCTGTGAGCTCCTTCAAGCGCTTCTCAGAGAAGATTGGAAAACTCGCCGATTTTTTGAAGAGTCATTAATAATGTGAAAGCTGAAAGCACCCTCCATTTGCGTTCCTGCTTTTTACCTTTTAATTTTATATCGTCCCCGCTCAGAGCCGGGCTCCCACTCCTTCACCCTCCTCTGGACCTCCCGCCCGCCTCGCCGCCCCACGCAGGGAGCAGGGCTGCCCGACACCAGGCACCAGGCTGGCCGTGAGGGGCAGCTGGGGGCTGCAGTAGGGAGGCTGGAGAGCTGGAGAGGTGGAGAGACCCCTCTGCCAGGGCACCCTGCTGAGAGGGGCGTCTCTGCTGTATCTCCAGAGCTTACACGCCGTGTGAAGGTGTTGTGATGGCATGCTGTGTGTGTCTGTGTGCACGCACAAATGTGTGTTGTAGGGGACTGAGGTCTCTAGATTACATGCTGGCTGTGCATGCACATGCTGGGGACCAAAGCGGACTTGGTAGTCTCTAGAGGTGGGTGCCCCCTGTTGGAAGTAGGCTGGAAAAGGGAACTGAAAACCAACACGGGGTCCAGTGGCCTGAGCAGTGGGTCATTTGGGGGACTTTGGGTCTGTTGGTAGGGCGGGGGGTCTCCCAACAGAGACAGATGCCATGTGGAATGCCTGAGAATATTTATAGCATGTTGTCAGTCATGTGTGTGCGCGCTGGGCCACATGTCCTAGGGTTGACGAGGTCATCAAGGCAAGAGCCCCAAGGCTCCTCCTCTAGTAAATGTCTAGACACTAGAGACAGTGACCATTATCTGGCCCCACCCCTGTCTTCTTGGTCCACTCACTCCCTTGTCCCCAGGCCTGGAGCCCCTCATTCACCCACTTCACTCACCTCCTGATCTCCAGCCCCTGGCTCCTTGGACCCCCAGCTCCACACAGAGCCCCCACCCCCCCACCCATCTGATGGCTGTCATTGCAGGGTGCCCAGCCAGGAGCTGTGATGGGGCGGCACTTCCGTGTGTGTGCGGGTTTGGGGAGGAGGGGGCGGTGTGGTGACACTCGGTGCTCCCAGATGTGGTGGCAGCGATAATTCCAATTTTATGCCTTTGTTATGGCTTTAATCACTTTCTTTATGCGTTTTGTTCCAGCGATCAGGGAGAGACACCTGATAGGCAAAGAGGATACCAGGGGAACCATTTTTATTTGGAATGTGGTGAGAAGTCTAATTAGAATCTGAATTCTGCTGAGCCTTGAAATGGCCAGCACTTTATCCTGATCGCCTTAGATATTGTTTCGAGTCAATCATCTGTCATGGTGCGGCAGGAGAGAGTCTCTCCCTTCACGCCACACTCCGTCCGCTGCAGGCCCGGCTGGGGCACATGGAGGGGAGGGAAGGCTCGGCCCCCACCCTCACAGGGGTGTGCAGCTCCTCCGTGGGGCCCCTGCTGTGCATGGCTTGCTCTCCCCCCGCAAGCTCTGTCTTTCCTGGGGTGCTAAGTTTGAGCTCATGGGGAGTGGGGGCACACAGGAAGAGGGTGCTGAGGGGCCAGTGTTAGCATTAGGGAAGATTGGGGTGTGGCCAACCTAGTCTGAGGCGCCTGCTAAGTGCTCCCCGCACACTGACCACCCCACCATCCCTCCACCAGTGGCCTACTATTTCTCTTGCCTCTCTTCATTGTCCCTGGAACATACTGGATCTCTCCCACCTGCTCGCTCCACCCCAGACTCACCACCCCCATTGCCAACCGCTCCCTGCTCCAGCACTGGCCACACGTTCAGTCCATTTCTCTGACTTTGCTCACTCTGGTCCTGCTGCTCTCATTCGTTCTTCCTGGTTAGAACTTCTCACATCTGGTAAGTCCCCAGACTCGTTCGACCTCCTCCAGAAAGCCCCTGCCCTGACTACCCGAACCCACAGGGTGTGAGCACCCCGAGAGCTGGGCCAGTTACAGTGGGGCCCAGCCTGCGGTGGCCACACTACCTGCACACGCTCTCCCACCGGTTCTCCGTCAGTTTATCTTCCCCCTGCCTTTAAGTAGTTTCCGAATGTCTTCTCTCTTTTTCTTTAACTGTGTGTGTGTGTGTGTGTGTGTGTGTGTGTTTCCTAAACCTCCTCAAACTCCTTTGAACATGGCAAAACATAAAGTAGAAATAAATGTTGCACTAAGTGACAATTTCAGTTCTCCAATCACATTGTGAGTTCCCCAAAGTCTGACCATTTCTTCCCTGTCTCCTGCCTTCCCACGACCTAACTGTGAGCACAGAGGACCAGGCACACAGCAGGGTGTCACACCATCACCTCCAAAAAGTCACAGATCACTAAGGCTTTCCGTCTCCTGCTTCCCTCATCCCTCCACCCCCACCCTCCGCCATGCAAACCTGGAGTGACAGACGTGGGCACTGTGGGGCACTGTTTGTATTTGAAGTAAATGCTCTTTCTGGCAGGAGGAGGAGAACATGCTCTTTGAACAATGTCTCCATGGAGATGGCCTGGAACGCTGGTGCCTCCTTGGATGGTCAAGGATCCTCATATGGTCAATGTCATGCGTCCTTTTTAGATGGTTGGGGTACTCAGTGTCCACTGACTGGTCAGTGTGTCCAATGTAACAGAGTGTCCTCACTGATGGTCAGTGTCACCACGAGCCTCATGGATGGTCACTGCCTTCTAGAGATTGTCAGTATAGTGGGCATACCATCAGGTCCAAGGAAGAGTGTGGCCAAACCTCCCTATGGAGAGATACAGACTCAAAGGGTCCCCAGAAGACCCTTCTCAACCTCCTCACCTCCCATTCCCATCTGGGCTCCACTCCTCCAAATGCAGTCCTGACTTGTTTCTTCCTGGATGATCTCTTTCCCCATTTGCCTTCGGCTCTCCCTGGCCCCTGAGCTCTGGGTGGAGAGTGGAGGTGGCACCAACCAAGGTCTAGCACATCATGGGACTTGTGGCCAGGACCTGGGGGTGCTTCTCTGGAGTGTGCTGTCAGGAATCTAGGCCTTCCTCCCTCGCAGAAGCTCCCAGTCAGAAGGCATGGCTGTATTGGTACCATGCTGATGGGTGGAGAATGAAGATCAGCAGGGAGATGGGGGAAGAGGTCCAGAATTGGGGGTCCTTATTTAAAGAGAAAGGCAGGACAGTGGCTGGAGGGACTTGGGAGCAAGCTTCCTCATGAGAAATTGCAATCTACCATTAACATCTAGGTAAAAATCAATGCATCAGACGATGAGTGTGCATGCTCATGTGATGCAGGGTCAGTAGGTGAGAGGCTCCGACCCCAGTAAGGAAGAAGCAGGGCCCTGGCACACTTGGTCTGCCCATGCAGAAGACGGGCAGTGTGAGGGTGGCTTATTTTCTGGCTGCTATTTCCCCATCTACACAGGTGGGAAGAGACTAGGCTCTGGGCCCAGGGAGAACATGAGTTGGGTGGGGGTTCCCTGTGGGTGGGAGGACAGAGGTGCCAAAGCTAGTAAAGGCCTGGCCTCTTCCCATCTCAGACACCCTCGAGGCACTGTCCTCTCTCTGCATCCTGAGCTTGACTGCAGCGGGGGTAGATGAAAAGGAGGAGAAACTGTTGGATAAAAAGAAATTCAAAAAAAAAAGTAAGTGAAATATTCAAACTGGAAAGTGATATTATAGAAACTGCAGCCCACGGCTCAGTGCATTCAAATTTATTCAAACTCGATGCCTGACAGTGATGGATGCGGCAGCTTTTCCCACAATATGGAGAAGGCGCAGGGGCATTTAGGACTGCGGGTCCCCTCCGGGAGGGTGGGGGCCCACACCACCGCCTGTGCCTTGCTCCTCCTAAATGGGAAGCAAGGCTCTGGGCCCTGTCCCTTCTGCTCCCCCGATTCCCAGCCACTTCCTGTAGCCCAGAGTCCTGGGGCCCTGGGTATCACCAGCTCAAATGCTTGGGCTGGGGGTATGGCCAAGGACAGAGGCAGCAGGCTCTGGATCAGAGTGATCTCCAGTGCCAGGGAAGAGGATGGCCAAGCATGTCCAGGGGACAACTGGGCGCGGGTGTAGCCTGCATCAGACAGAAGAGTGTGGTGGTGTGGTTTGCAGCCAAGTAAATAACGTGAACACAGCAAGCCCCCCAGTGTGCTGAGATTGGAGGGTTTGGGGGATACCAGGATGAGGAACAGTCCATCTCATTGATTCCCACTGTCCTCTCCGAGCCAGGTTGGCAGGCACTCCATCCAGGAGAAAGACAAGAGGGCTTCCAGGGAAATAGCGAGTCTGGGGGTTTGGTCTGTGCAGTGGGCAGGTGATGGAGTGTCCGTGAATGCTCTGCCCTGGGGTCCATCTACACACTGGTATCCCTGCCGTCCAGCCTGGCATCGGCTGCCTCCACTCCACCCACACTTCCCTCCACAAGGTTGCTCTGGCCTCTTGTCCAACTTCTGACCCCCAGACCCCACACCCGACTGTCAGGCCCCATCCCATGGGAAGCCTTGGCAATACCTCTCTCCTTAAAGCTCGCTCGTGTCTTGGCTTCTTGCCCACTGCACTCTCCCGATTCTCCTTCAGCTCTCTGCCATCTCTCCCTGCAGACTCTCAGGAGATCTCATGTACTCTGGCACCTTCCGCGGGTGATGGAAACATCTACGTCTAGTTCCAAGCTTCCCTTGAGATCTAACCTCACAATTCAGGCAGTGCAAGGCTAATACGTGAAAAACCAAATTTATAAGCTTCTCCAAAAACCAGGAACAACTTGTGACTCCCCTATTTGGTTAATGGTCCTGTCACTCACTGTTGACTCTCATGGAACCCTTGAAGCCTCTCTCTCTTCCCTGGTCCTCATCCCTACCCTCAGTCAGTTAACAAATTCAGAGATAGTTCTTGATGTCTTTTGCACCCACCTTTGTTCCACCATCAGCACCGCCCCCAGGAAGCCCCTATGATGGCTGTCATAGGTCACCTCCATTCAACCAACAAACTGTTATTGAGTGCCTATCATGCACCAGTCACCAGGATGGGCAGAGCCATCTTCCTCTGCCTTTAAGTTTCACTGTCTTCAATTGTTCTACACACTGCTGCCAGATTGATTTTCCTAAAGCATGGCTCTGATCATGTCACTCCCCTGCTCAAAAACTCTCAATGGCTCCCTATTGCCTACTATATAAAATTGAAACTCCTTACTCTGATATTTACAGCCCTTCCTGATCTGGCCCTTGCCCACCCCTCTCTCCAAGCCTCCCCATGACTCTCCTGCATGCTCACATTTGCCAGCCAAATTGGAATCACAGTGGTTCCCTGAATGCTCCCCACCCAGCGATTTCCCACCTCTGAGCACACACTCATGCTCTTCCTCTGCCTGTGGCACTCTCCTTCTGGAACAGCATCACTCTCCAACACCCCAACTCATCTCTGCCTGTCAATATTCTAATCCTCCGCAAAATACCATTCAAGCAAAGCCATCTTCTGAATGTTCCTGGTGAAATGCTTAGCAACGTGCCTGCTGGCTGCTACTGTGATTGCTATTATCATTATTATTGTCCCCCCCCCAACACACACACACCCCAGCAGTGGTTTCTCTTCCCTGGGAAGATTATAAGCCTCTCTACAGATTCCTGGCTCCTCCTATGGCTTTCCTGATGCCGTTGTGACTTGTACACTTGCCCTACAGCTGTCCTGGACTATAAACTTCCTGAGAGCCAGGACTAAGTAATGCTCATTCGTGTCCGCCTCATTCCCTAGCCCAGGAGACTCAGGAAACACTTGTTGCATAAATGAACGAATGAGTGAATGAATAAGTGAACGAATGAACCAATTCAGCAAAAGTGGCTAGGATGTGGCTATGTGACACAGTCTTGGCTCTTCTGAGCTTCCTAATCTGGACAGTGACCGCCTAAGAGCTCCCTGTCATTATTCCTGTACCTCCTGACATGTGTCCAGGTGAGCTGGGACGTGCGTGTGCAGGCTGTATGACAGGTGTGTCATCTCTCCAGAGCGAGAGGGGACTGTGGCAGAGTTCAGCCTTCCCACCTCATCAATCAAAAAGCACTTACTGACAGCTGGGGAGAGCCAGTTCTGGGCTCCGCTGGTGGGAGGTGGTGAGCAGGAGATGAGAGCTGCCCTCTGGGGGATCACAGTCTAGTTGCTCCTTGCAGATAGGGCCCGCTGCTTCTTCTGTGACTCTCAGACCACAGGAGCTCAAAGGACTGCAGCAGTCGCTGATGGGCAGGCTCATGCGAGGGACGAGCCCTTTCCTCCCACCTGCCCTGTGATGCTGCTTAGTCCAGAAGTGCTCTTTACCCTTTCGGCGGAGACCTGGCTCCAGAGCGCTCCTGCTGAACCCGCTGCCGCAGAGCCTGGAATGGCAGCCCCTAAGCCGCTGAATGGATGGGTGGGTGGAAGCCGTGGCTAGCTGACTAAATAAAGGAGTAACCGAGCAACTAACTGAATATGTGGGTGAACAAAGTGCTGCGCGCATGGGCACAAATAACACCGGTTAGCATTTACTGAGCACCTGCTGCATACCTGGCACTGTGTGAAACCCTTTGCCTGTCTCCATTTCTTTACTCTTCTGCAGCCCGTGGGTGAGAACTATTAGGAGCCCATTGAGGAAGAGGAAACCGGGGCTCGGGGAGCTGAGGGCACCCAGCTTGGTGGCAGAACCTTGGTTCCTAACCCAAACAGAATTTCCACGAGGGCTCCCCTAAACTCTGCTCTGT
Organism: Avahi laniger; assembly: GCA_963575035.1. NCBI lineage: Eukaryota > Metazoa > Chordata > Mammalia > Primates > Indriidae > Avahi > Avahi laniger. The sequence goes on along the minus strand of CAUYSK010097032.1, from coordinate 5,647 downwards.
CCTTGAGTGATCTCCCAGCCAGGGTCATCTCCAGGCTCCCCATGCCACCAGCGCTTTGGAGACACAGGGCTAAGTGAAGCAGGCTCCTGGGGAACCCGTGCAGGGGTGGTGGGAGCACCGTCAGGTCCCGCAGGGCCCATGCACTGAGGGGTCTTTACTCCTCTTTCGGTCCCCCTGGGGGGCATGACGAAGTTCAGAAGAGGCACAGCCTCCAGGGGCCTTTGTTTCCCCAGAAGGGGTCTTCCTTGTCCCCTGGAGGAGGGAGTGGCGCCTGTGGGGCCCCAGCCTCTCCAGAAGGTCCCGGCGCTGGGGGGCGCTCTCCCCCGCCCCGCGCGGGCCTCCCTGCGGCCAGACGCAAACAAGCGCGCTAAACTCCGGGAGATTTACAGCGGCCGGCTGGGCGGCGCGGCCCGGCCGCCGGTGAGATATCTCCAAACAGCGCACTAACCACTTTCCATTTTATACCTCACCAGCTTTATAGCATCTTAAGGATTTCTGTGCACGGCTGGCTTCCCGCCCAGGGAAAAAACCCAGCCTTGTAAATAAATACTAAATATATATGAACAGAGACGACGGCGAGCGACGCGGAGGAGCGGAAGGGGCGGGGGCCGGAGGGGGGTGCAGCCCAGGCCCAGCGGCCGGCGGGGAGGAGGGAGGCAGGGGTACGTTGGGGTGTCCAAGACAAAGGCGACGGGGCGGGGTGGGGGGAAGCAGTTGACAGGCAAAGCGAGGGAAACTGAGCCGGCCACAAAGGTGGACGCAGAGAGAAAGAGAGATGGAGGCTGAATGCAGGTGCTCCCCGCAGCACCTGTCTCCGTGTGTGTGTGTGTGTGTGTGTGTGTGTGTGTGTGTGTGTGCGCGCGCGCGCGCGGGCGCGCAGGGAAGACTGCTTAAAGCCCAGAGGGAAAGAGAAGCCTCTCCCAAGCCTGCCACCCTCCCCAGTTTCTGAGGTGACTGGGCCCCAAGATGAGCTACTCCACTGTGTGTGGGGATGTGTGTGCGTGTGCGATGCTTTGTATGGGGAGGGGGTGACAGGACTATGTCATGATGTGCTCCAAGGAAAGAGTTTGTGTGTGTGTGTGTGTGTGAGAGAGAGAGAGAGAGAGAGAGAGAGAGAACGCTTACGTGTGTGCGGGTATGTGCGCTGGAGTTTGGGGGTGTTTGATGTGGGTAGGACCATGCCAGGGTGATACTGGCGTGTTGGCAAGCAAGTGGGCAGAATGTACTGTGTTGAGGGTGTGTGTGGGTTAGGATATACTGGGGGGCCATGCAGGGGCTGGTGGGTTCTGAAAGCGCACGCAGCTTTGGGATAGAGCTGTGAGGGGTGAGCAAGGCATGTGTGATCAGCCGCCTTTGGGTGGGCAGGCAGGCGCTGGGGAGAGTTGAGCAGCGGCTCCCGCAAGCCAGGAGGGCCTGCCACGGAGTATGTGTGGGGTCTGAAAGCAAGTGTCCATTTGTGTGTTGGGGCTGTCAGGGGTGGGTTGGGAGATGCTGCCAGGTGACCATGCCACGTCCTCCCCATCCTCCCTCCCTGAGTCTTTCCAGAGGTTCTGAGACCTTCTCTGCAATGGCCGCTGGGGGGAGAGTCCCTGGTGCTGACTGGAGCCCCTAGACTACCCCTGCCCCAGCTCCGAGGTCTCTGGACAGGAGCCAGAGTCGAATTTAGGGGCAGGAGGAACCATCCTTTCCTTCTCCGGGGACCTGGCGATCCCTTCTCATTCCCCCCTTGTCTTCGATATTAAGTATTCAAACCTCATTTACATCCTTATTTTTCAATTTGCTGCCACAGTAGTTTAATTTATTCGATATAATTTCTTTTTCTGAGGGGACATTAATCATTGCCCTGTGCTTTTGGGCGCCTGTGGGATCTCCGCGTGTATATGTGTGTGTGCGTATGCGTCTGTGTGCGTGTGTGGGATCCGTGGGTTGGGGGAGCTGTGTGTATCTGTGCCGGTGCGTACTTGTGTCTGTGTGCGAGTGAGATGCCTGTCTGTTATGTGAGTGTGTATTGTGGGGGGGGTGTTTGGGGGGTACATGGGGGTAGGAGGGTGATGTAGGTGCACTACATTGATCCAGTCCTCTCCTTTAGAAGCCTCCTGGCCCTTCCCAGGATGTCACCAAGGAGGGCAAGTGGGTGCAATAATTGGGACAGAGACCCACCTGCTCTGGGCTCTGGCCTGGCTGGGGCTGCACTACAGGGGACACGTGAGTTTCAGGGCTCCCCCTACCCCAGGACACTCTCAAGGGTGGATTCCTCCCGTTGTCCCCTGCTGGGCTCAGGCTGTTTTTCTTTTCCTGAGAGTGTGCCCTGGACAGTAGTGGTAGCTGGAAATGTTGTAGAATCCACGCTCTTTCGAGAAAGTGAGAAAGACCTAGAGAGGTGGAGACAGACACACTGACGGAGACAGACAGACAGGGAAGAGCAAGGCAGGCCCTGCAGGGGAAGAAAGAGGGAGGAAGAGATGTGGAGAATGATGGAAAGAGGAGCGGGAGAGGGAGAAGTGAGCGAGCCGGCGTCTCAGCCCATAAAGTCCCCGGAATGGGAGGAAGGGGTGAGGGAGACTCTGGCATCAGCTCAGGCCCAGTCATGGCTCAGTGCGGCATGAAGCGGGGGGCATGGGGTTGGGGCTGCTTTCCTTCCAAGCGCTGAGATGAGGGAAGGGACTTGGGGGAGGCTTGTTGAGAGAGAAGAGGCGAGAGGAAGGGGGAAGTCGCAGGGAGGGAGAGGGAAACCCTTTCAGGAAGCTAATTCAGGGGAATGGCTGGAGGAGCATTTTGAGGCTGCTCAGAGGTAGGGGAGGGGCTGTCCGATACTGACTCCTCTCCCGTCAGCTCTCCCCCAACTCTCAGGGTGTCTGGGCAAGTCCACGTCTTCCAGAGACCTTCCTTTGGTCCCAGCCCCAGAAGTCCTCAGTTTTCCTTCTCTGGCACATTCTTGAAGTCTCCTTTCTTCCCACTGGCGGGGCTGGGGGTAACGGGGCAGGAATTGGGGGGGAGGCCCCCATGTGCCAGGCACTGTGCTAGGACTGCACCTGCAACATCTCATTTCATCACCACAGCTCCCTGAGGTAAGACTCGGTCTCCCCACTTGAGTGAGGAGGAAAGGAGAGGTCAGGGACTGGCCCGAAGTCAGGATTTAAGTCTGACCCACTGAGGCTGATGCTGAGGTATTTCCACTTCCTTTTGCTGCCTCCCAGGGTCGTGTCCACCCCGCACCTCCTGTCGTGGCCATGCACAGGTGCGGACACACTCCCACACAAAACAGGATCTGGCACCCATAGCCGAAGTGGACGGGCCTTTTGGGGTCCCGATGCTGGGGCGACCTCCAGTGCCTGTTCTCCCAGCTCCCCGCCCAGCCGTGAGCACATTGCCCTGGGGAAGAGGCGCCTGCTCCACTGCCTTCGAACTTGGAGAAGGCCCAGGCGCTGACCGCCCAGGGGCTCCTTTGGACCCTGCCTTCCCTCTCACCCGGGGCTCAGAGGCAGCTTAAGGACCCCTTCTGGACGGTGGCAGACAAACTGTCAGGCTCAGGGATAAGCTGGCTCTGTCCTAGGGCCTGGTTTCTGCTCCCAAGACCTGGATCGGTTTCAAGCCCAGCTTCACACAGCTTTGACTTGCCCATCGTAGCTTCATCTAAATAGTGGCCTGAGGCCCAGGGTTTAGGAGTGGGAGCTTCTTTCTCTTGGTCTGAAATTCTGAAAAATGGATATCATGGGATCTGACCATTCAGGTACCAAGCCCAGCATCTGAGCCTCCAAACACCTCATTATTTTGAGTTCTGCAGATTTATATTCTAATACCAAGTACCCTCTAATCCAAATGTCCAAACATCTGAATATCCCAGGCTTCTGACATCCAAGCATTTGAGTGCACAGGTCACAGAACACGTAGGGGCTATTGATTGAGTACCCATGGGTGGAAATCTGAGATGGATGGAGCATGGGGAAGGGGCTCTCAGGCCCCTCTGTCTTCGTGGCTCCCTCCTTGCAATTCTCCCAACCAGAGGCCACTCAGCCTTCCTCACCTTCCACGGGTTTGGCCTAGTCATCACCCCCAGGTCCCCAGCACAGACATGTTACACAGAAAGCAGCACCCACTTGGGTCAGTGATAACTGGGTGATCACAACAAGGGGTCTCTGGGCATGCAGGGGAGGGGGCAAGGGGACAGGCCTGGGGCTGAGGAGAAGGTAGCGCGTTCATTTGAATAATGGGCAAAATCAAATTAATTCTACATTAAATAGTTGTGAATAAAGGGTTGAAGTCAGCAGTTTCAAACTTGTTTTCCTTAATTACTTTCCGTGTTTAATGTCATTAAGAAGATTAAAAATTCATTAACAAGAGTACTAAAGTGGCAAATCAGGAAAGCGATCACTCCAGGTTAGAAACTCCGCTGAGGCCGCACAGTGAGTCTTCTGCAGGGGGGCACGGGTGGGGGTGGGGGCCAAGAGGGTTGGGGACAGGCACACATTCACACACGCGCACACTGAGACTCAACCACAGCATCAACACACACCCACGACAACGTGAGCATCGCACATCCACACACATGCACGCGTTTCCTGCTCACCCTGATCCAGGACTCCCGTGATTACCTGAGACAATGTGTTAGAGTCTGGAGCTAATCAGGCCCCCAACTTCATAACCCCTCTCCTAACAAGGGGAAATGAAGATCAAACTTTGGTGACAGGCAATATATGGCCACAAGAGTCAGTGTCGGCCGGCGGTCTCTGAGCTCTCCTGGCCATCTCTGCTGTCTCCCTGTCCCTCTCCTCCCACAAGAAAGGGCTCTCCCAGGGCAAACCCGATCAGTTTCCTGGGAGGAGCTGCTGTCTTTGAGGCTTAATTATCCTGGAAAAGGATCCCTTTTGTCTCCTTAGCTTGTGGGGAAGGGGGGCAAGGGTGGGGAGGGGTCACATTTCCTCTGGGGAGGTGGGGCAGAGAGACAAAGGATTCCCTGGTCAGGTAGAGGGTAGGGCAGAAACAGATAGGGACGTGGGACCCATGTGTCCTGGTGTTCAGACCCTGACCCAACCAGATAACCCCCACCCCAGAGAGCCGCCATCCCTAACACCCCTCCTTCATCATGAAAGGACCCTCCCTGAGCCAGGATGTTCTTCCCTGTAGCTGTCATCATCTCTCCAACTCCATCTTCTTCTCTAGGCCTCTGTGTGCACATCCTCGTGGGGGGTTTAGGTCACCGTAGGTGCCTCTGTACCCCTGGGGATATGGGACTATGGGGCTACGGTATGGGTCCAGGTGGCTGTGTTGGTGATTGAGTATGTAACTTTGCATGTGTGTGCAAGTCCCTGAGTGTCTGTGTATGTCTGGTGTGTGACAAGAGCCATGATCTCAGCTAGATAATGCCACGTTGATCACAAACAAGTGCATTTGTTTGAATGTCACAAACAAATGAGGAGGAGCCCCCTCATTTGATAGAGGGGAAAACCTAACTCTAAGGAGACGAAGTTCCGCTCTCAGGAATAAACTGAAGAGAATGCAAACACAGGTCCACACAAAAACTTGTACAAGAACGTTCCTAGCAGTATTATTCATGAGAGCCAAAAAGTGAAAATAACCTGAATGCTATCATCTAACCAATGCATAAATAAAATGTGGTTTATCCATATAACAGAATATTAGTTCATTG
>CAUYSK010097031.1:0-30802 GCA_963575035.1 Avahi laniger | reverse complement strand
TCCCAAAAATGGAAAGACAAGCACCACATGTACTCACCATCAAATTGGTATTAACTGATCAACACATAAGTGCACATATAAGAATAACATCTATTGGATGTTGGAGGGGGGGAGGGGGGAGGGGGAAGGGGAAGGAGGGAGAGGGGACCGGTATATGCATACACAAAGAGTGCAATGTGCACCACCCGAAGGATGGACATATTTGAAAATCGGACTTGGTGGGGGAGGGAGGGCAAGGACAACATACGTAACCTAAACATCTGTACCCCCATAATATGCTGAAATAAAAAAAAAATCTCTGGTCAATGATCTACCTTTAGAAAGCCATCTCACTTCTGTGTTTGAGAGAAGACGTGTGCTCTGCGTCCGTCTCCTCATAGAGCTGCGTGAGCAGACGTGAGTTATGGGCATATACTTTAATGTGGTTGATAATTTTAATTGCATCCTGCAAAACATTGTTTTTTCACGTGACATTTTTTGGCTAGCCAGCATTTCTCCATGGATGACACAGTGCATAGACTCACATTCAGAAGCCACCACCTTGACCCAAGTAGTGAAACCAGAAAGCGGTCCCAGTCACGGCAACAGCTAGCTAAGTCTGTGCATGTAAAGACACAAAATGACCAATTCAGTTTTCCTGATATGTGATCATTCAAAGACTTAAATAGTTCTGCAGCTGTGGTGTTGGTTGGCAACAAAAGTGCACATAACATATCCTCATGCACATCCTCCTGAAAAATATATCACACAAAAGCAAGCATTATTGTCTTGCTGTCAACATCGGTAGACTTGTTAACCTGGATTATGTACCATGGTGACTCGTTAATCCTAACAATTGTGCCTCAATATCCTTTGCTATTTCATCAGTTCCTCTAGTTATGGTGCTGGCTGAAAGACAACATGTACCACCTTTTGAACTGCAGCTTCTCCTGAAAGTTCACGGCCAATGTCCTTAGCAGCAGGCAGGATCAACTCTTCACCAACAGTAAAGGGCTTCTTAGCTTTAGCGATACGGTAGCCACTAGGAACGATGCTCTCAGTGCAGACACCTTTGATGAAGTGGTGGCCTTCAATAATTGCTTCTGTTCTTTGTGTTCACTTTTTTTCTTTCGAAAAACTCCAAAGGCTTTTCTTCTAATGCAGGGTGTTTGGTCTCCATGTGGTGAAGCAGTTTTGAAGGTTTCATGGCTTCACTGGATAACTGGTCGCTACATACTATACAAAGCAGGCTTGGAGAATGTGACTCACCTGTTGCAATGAACCTGTAATTTAAGTAGGACTCCTGGTACTTTCTTTTAAATGCAGCTTTCATTTTGTTGGCAGTCTTAGAGTCTTCTGCTATCTCATCATTTGGTCTTTCCCTCTTTGCAAAGAAGCTTTCCAGCGACGTTTGTTTCTTACTTGTTTTTGCCAGGGTTAGCTTGTGGGCTTTCCAAAACTGTGACTGAGACTAGGGCTCAATGCAGGAAAGAGGCGTGGATGGAAGTGGTAAATAAAATAAAGGGCGGGCCATTCATGGACTGAAATAAGTGTCAGATTCTGACTTAAAGCCTGCCGCCAGATACAGGGGGTATTCCTCAGCCCCAGTGTTTAGACAAAGGTGGTGGAGCTGAGTCTAGAAGAAGACACCCGGGAGTGGTTGGGGAGCCAGTCTGGGCAAGAGTGTGGCTTTACTGCTCAGGGAAATAAGGAGGCTGGGAACGGAAGGAGGAAGCCTCCTACCCAAGATTTTTCTCCTGTAGACCCCACCCACCCTGACCAGTGTGGCCAGCTCAGTGGCTATGGCCTCCACCATGGCTAAGCCAGAAAATGGCCTCTTTGGAGCCCCTCTGACGACCCAGCTTTCCTGCACCCTTGCTTTTCAACTCGGGCTCACAGATGAGCCCAGCTCCTCTCCTCCAGTCTAAACGCCTCTGTTTCGGGGAAGCATTTGCATTTTCCTTGGCACAGGTACAGCTTGCTGAATTCTTTTAGGCCATGCCAATTACAACAAGCCTTAAAATTGCTGAGCCAAGTGGTTTCTTCAGAGATCTGCTTACATTCCCTCCCTGAAAAGAGCAGGGGGCCCGCTTGGTGCAGGCTCTGCACACGAAAAGTGCACGTCTCACTTTTAAGGTGGAGTGGACACAGTGTGCTCTCGCTAAAAGGGGGATGAGGTGCGACCAATTTTCACCTTGATTTTACATCGCTTGATTGGGTTTCACTCTGTTTTAAGAGGATGGACAAGATAGCTCAGGGACAGGTCCCTTGAAGACTGTTTTGAGAAAGGACTAGAGAGGATTTTAGTGCAAGTCCCATGAGATCTCAAGTTGGCAGAAGAATTTATATGTGTCCATACCCTGTCTCATTCCTGAACTTCCACTGGGTTCAGGGTTCAATATCGCAACTACATTCTTAAAAGTTTTGGCTTCGGGAAAATGATGGAGTCAGTACATAGATGACTTTTGATATTTTATAATCCTAGAAGAACATTTGGACAACAATAATCCAATTCCAGAAGGGATTATTCCAAAATTCTTTTTTTTTTCAGATTTTGAAATTGTTTCACCATGATTTTTCAATAAACATACCTCTCTGTTTATTTTCTGTTATGCTTACGTTAGAATGCATAACATTCCCCTGCTTAAGAGACGACATTGAGGGGTATTTTAATGAGAGCAGGTCAAGCAAAAGCATAGCCAATTTGGAATTAAATATTTTCCATGAATAATGAAGAAATCATGTAATCCACGTGCAGATCTTTGAGAACTGACCACTTCGGAGAGGCACCTGCAAGAGCAGCCGAAGAGCGTCCTTCCCACAACAAAAAATTGTCACAGAAATGTGTCCTCAATTCCTGACATCGACTCATGGCTAACTAAGGCAGTGGCATCGCAGGCCCATGCTCGAGTCTGAGGGCATTCTCCAGATCGGCAAAAGCGGCTCACTTGAAAAGAAAAATTCAAACTCATTTTCGCAGACGAGATGCCCTGCATGTGTCCAGAGATATGAGAGCAGCCACTCAGAACTGAACTTTACCACGCAGATAGAAACTAGAGAGTCACGAGGTCAAAACTGCCATTTTTAACTTAGAAGACAAGAAAAATCAGAGCAAATCTCATTTGCAAATGAGTAAATACATTCTAGGAACCTACGATGCTTCTAATATCCTCATCAAAAACCCTGGCGTTATGGACCGGAGGGTCTCTGGTGAGTCCCAGGAATGGGCTCTGCCAAGAGCCCCCAGCACCACTGGACTCAGAAGCTTTCAGCCACTCCCCCCCCCCCCCCAGGCACTTGAGAATCAGAACTAACTGAATCTCCATGATTTTGGGGAAAATTTATAAATGGAAATTTGCCTGGCTTAACTACAAGGATGCTGACTTTTCTGTGCCAACTAATGAATAGTAGATATTCCCATTTCCATACCAAGAAGAGAACGAATATCTTAGGTAAAAGCAGTCTTCAGTGTGGGAACCCAAAGGGGATTGTGAGAAGAGTCAAGTTGCTTGTCTTTAATTAAGAATATAGCTGGATTCAAGAGCTGCACATCTTCAGGGGATTTCCCGGGTCCTTGGCCAGGGACCAATCTGGGTGCTAAAAAGAGGAAGTCCCCTGGGCTCAGTTAGATCTCTAAAGAAAGAGCTTTAGTTGGCTGGGCTTTGTTTACCAAAAGAATATTTTCTCCTGTCCTAGAGTCAGCAGTTGTGCTCCCAGGTAATCTGAGAGGCCCATGGAGAGATTGAAGTGAGACAAGCCCAGTGGTCCTATACCAAAGTCTTTAATGTTGACGGCTGCTAAAATGTCACCTTCACTACATTTGCAAATGCCCACCGTTTTGGAGCAACAATGAACAGAGAACTTAATTAAAAATCATTTCCCATTTCATAGTTAAAGCACAGGAAACCTGGTACCAGAGCCTTGGATGTATGAGCAGGAAAATGGTGACAAACAGAGTGAGGGCGAGAACTGATTTAAAACATTAAAAGTCACTCAGTACCCTAGTGGTGCAAGATATTGCCATGGCACATTCTGTTAAATTTTTCTTTTCCAATTCTTTGCAGAATTCTCCTCACTTCTGTGTGCAGTGAGCCCCACTTACTAAAACAACCTAAGGATTAGACATTGTCACCATTAAGAGCTGGGAAAGAGCAGTGCCAATGGGACTCATACAATGGCATCGTCCCTCATGGAAATGCAAACCTGTGTCCACTACCCTATTTCTGATCTTGACTCACCTGACACAGGGTCCTCCTCCTCCATAATGGTAGGCTATGGGGGAAAGTTTGCACAGCCAACAGGCCACTGTTGCTTCCTGCATGTTTCTCAGCAAGAGAAGTGCAGAAAGTTCAGTTGCTCCCATTGGCCGCTGGACAAATGTCCGGTTGCTCTCTGGGGAAATCTGATCATGACTGTGTCATAGTTAACTCCTCCCTCCACCATGCCCCTCCTTTGCAGCTTCTTGGCCGCCAAGCTCTGTCCATTCTTTCTCCATCGTATTTCTTGAATTAGTCCCTTTCTTTTATTCCTGCTGCAGTTATCCTTGGTGAAGTTTTCATTTTTTTTTTTCCTCCACTGGACTACTGCTGTGATCTTCCCACCTGGTTTCTTAATACTAGCATGTACCCGCTGTAATCCATTTTACACATGACTTTTAGTTCAGTCTTCCTAAAGCATGCTGCTGATCATGTCACTCTTCTGCTCAAAAGCTCTAGGTGATGCTCTGTTGCCTACTGGTCACAAGTGATTCCTCGTTGCCTCTAACCAAAGTCCAACAAATAAACGGACAGCTTTATTCGTTGTCAAAGATTAAATTGTCCAAAGACTACCATGTTACCCTATGAATAAAGGACTGAGACCCAGAAAGTTACTCGAACTTCAAGTAGCCCACGCACCAGGGGTAAGTTTCACCTGTCACATCCAAATGGGTTTCTCTCCTGTCCGTCCTCCTTCCTCGTCACAATCAAAATGTCCTTTCCAGCGTCTGCCCTGAATTCCCCCTTAAGTTCTTGGATGCTGCTATTTTTAACTACTATTTGTTTTAATAGCAAGTTCCACTCTCAGAAATGAGGCTAGCAAAGTAAGAAAGAAACAAGCGACTCCCAAGGAAAACACCCGCGGATGACAGCACATTGAGTCAAGAAAGGCTGAAATGGGAGGCAAGCGGATGGTTGTGTGTCTCTTGTTTGCCCGACACCCTGTATCTCAGGGCCGTAATCATCTACGAACTATTATCTTGATTGGGATGGGTATTTCTCTGCTGCACTTAGGCTCCAGTTACTCAAAACATAAGTATTTATTATATAGCACTACAATTCGACTGTAATAATGGTCCGTGATGATAGCAATAGTCTAATGGAGAAGCATGCTCCAATAAAGATCCTTGACCATCAGAGAGATGCCTAAAGATTGTAAAAAGCAACTTGGAGAGCAACCATAGAAAAGCTGCTCAGTGGCTCTCCCCATCACTGAAACATTGCCATTTCTGAGGTCGAATGCGATAATGGCTAGGAGTGGACATTAACTCCTCACTCAGAGAGACAGAACACACTGGGCAACATACAATTCTGAAGATTCCAGTTCTAGAGAGTGTCTTTTTTGTCAAGTGTAAAAGATGGACATAAGGGGTCTCCCTCCACATGAGGCCTGTGACAGCCAGCAGTCATTCCCCTGTCTCCAGAAGAGCATGGACTCTACCAATAATAGCCTAGAGAGATGAGAAGCAAAACTTTTATTAAAAAGAGAAGAAAACAAAAAATGAAAGAAAATAAAACAAACTCTGTAGGACAGCTTACCATTTTGCCTAATATCTTAACCATACTGCACAGCTAGGAAGTTCTTCATGAGATCTAACCTTCTTCTGTTGTTTCTGTTTGTTTATTTGTTTACCATAGATTGTTTATAGCCTCTTTGCAAACAGAGAAAGACTCACAGCCCTTCCCAGCTGGCCATTTGGCTGGACTAACAGAGCCGTTCTAAAAGCCAGGGTTAAAATGTCTGTCCCCCAAAAGGGCCACTGAGCTTTGCTCCACAAGAGAGCTACCAATCACACGTCTAGACTGACTGTCTTGCCACACATATAAGAGAAGTCAGGCGGTGAGTGTAGATGCTATCATCACCGCCACTTCTATCTGCCAAGAAAAATACAAAAGCAAGACTCCTGCCTTCTCTTTGACCCCACCAAAGAGTCAGGTACCTGGAATTAACCCATATCCCCCCATTCGCTGAAGAGGACACTCAGCCAGGTCAGTGTGGCGGTGACACATGACACGCATCTCGTGCTCTAGCCCTCATATGGTGCTTGTCTCATAAAACCATTTTGTTTTCTGGGGGCGGAGATGAGGTTCTTTAGTGAGATTTTCAACATACAATTGTACCCTAACTTTCTCCTTATACATCTATAATTTCTTACGTGTTATAAAATAAAATGTTACTATTGATTTAAAAAAAAAGCACAAAGGGGTAACAGCATAAAAAATAATGGGACTTCATAGGCTATAAGATTTTCCCCATTTTGCTAGAACCTGGTTTTTGTCTCCACCAGTGCCCTGGAGGCCTGGGGTTTTAGGTGGCCTAGCACACAAGTGTCCTTAGAACCTCAGTGTTTGGCGAGAGTCATCTTGAAGGCTAGATGGAAGAGGTTAGAACAGAGACCCATCCAATCTGTGTTACTTTCCTGTTCAGAACTGCCTGGGGCGGGCTGCTTACCATCTCCAAGCCTTGGTTTCCTCACCTGTAAAATGGGAATAATAAGATGATATCTCCCATGGGATTATTGAGAAGACTGATTTAAAATGGGATGACACCCTGAACACAATGTCAGGCACCCAGGGCATTAACTGTGGCTCTTGTTTCTAATATTACCACCGTCATCTCTGGGCATAAAGTAGCAAAGTTAGAGTGGGAAAGAGCTCTGAGCAAGTGGGCGAAGAGCTGCCGTCCCCTGGCGCTGCCCCTGCCCCACCGTGGAGGGTGCAGAATATTTCTCTCATTCGCCAGGTCTCGGCTCTCTCCCAGAGGGAGCAGCGTGGCAGCACAGCAAAGGCTGCCCCCCGGCAAGACAGCCCCACGGGAGCTGAGCCTGGATCCAGAGGAGACGTCTCTGTCCGGCATTCCCGTCGGGCTCTTCTCAGCCAGCTCCTGGGGTGCACACAAAGACCCATTCAGGGTGGCTGGAGTTCTGAAAGCCGGCAAATGATTCCAGGGGCCGTGACGGGGGTGGACAGGCAGCACAGCGCCTGGCACCAGCCCTCTGGCACCGCCCAGGCAAGTGGGCGTGGAGGGCTCAGGTCTGCAAAGAGGCTACACTCCATGTTTGCCCTCGGATTCCTTTCTCTGACGGTGGTCCAGGGCATCTAGCACACCAGCTACCATGGCTGGAATGGAATGACCTTCCTGGAGAAGGCTGGGGACCATCCCCCCCACCACCAGTGGCAGCCCAGTAGGCAGGATATCAAGGGGAACGGGCCATTATTAACTGGCCTGCCATTTCAAAAGTGTCTCTTTTTGGGAAAAATGATTCTCAGAGTTTCCCACACTGAGAAGGTACAAGCTGCTGCGTGGAAGTGAGAAATAAGAAGCTAAATTAGTACATAGTAGCCAGCTGTGATTCCCCAGGACTTAGAAGGTCGCTTCATGCCTTTAGCCTCAGTTTTCCCATCTGTACGATGGGGCTGGGTAAAACAATCTGTTGGAATTCAAAGAGTAGCTGCTAGGAAAGAATTTCTAGGTAGCAGTTGGTTTATTTTCTTTGAGCCAGCAAGGAGGCCCTGCTGTAGCCTTCCTCTATGTGGCCACCTGCGACACCTGGAGAACTCCCAGTCTAAGACTCCAGGCGGCATGGCTCTGTGGGCAGCCCCCAAATACATCGGATCTGATGCATCAAGGATGTGCCAGTTCTGCAGCACCCTCAATGTTGGAACAGAGAGACTGCTTAAAGAGCCATGGCCCTTGGATGCAGAAGAAAATAGGATTCTCTCTTTTACCCTTTCCTTCCTAAATCTACAAGAGGCTTTCCCAACAAGGTGACAATCAAACACAGAACAGAAACCTTAGCCCCTTTTTGCCACCAGGATTGTTAAGACATTTCCTGTGAGACAACAGCATTTCCCAAATGACTCAACTCAGAAGGACTGAAATGATCTCCTATGATCTAAAGATGTTTGTATGTCAACTAATCTACCTGCCCACCTTTCCTGGAATGCGCTGACTGCATTTATTCATCTAGATATCTCACATCCAATGATATGACTCAGTACAAGCATCACCTCCTCCAGGAAGCCTTTTTTGTCCACCCAGCTTAAATTAGTGCCCCTTCATCATGTTCCCACAACACCCTGGATATGCCTCTATCTTAGCCATCAGGGAATTATACTGAAATTGTCTATTTGCCTTTGCAGGTCAGGCACTATTCTTTCACTATTCTTTTTTTTTTTTTTTTTGAGACAGAGTCTCACTTCGTTGTCCTGGCTAGAGTGAGTGCTGTGGCGTCAGCAACCTCAAACTCCTGGGCTCAAGCGATCCTCCTGCCTCAGCCTCCTGAGTAGCTGGGACTACAGGCATGCGCCACCATGCCCAGCTAATTTTTTCTATATATTTTTAGGTGTCCAAATAATTTCCTTCTATTTTTGGTAGAGACAGGGTCTCGCTCTTGCTCAGGCTGGTCTCAAACTCCTGAGCTCAAACAATCCACCCACCTCAGCCTCCCAGAGTGCTAGGATTACAGGCGTGAGCCACCGCGCCCGGCTGGCACTATTCTTTATTAATCTTTATAACTCCAGCATCTAATATAGAGCTGGTGCAATACAAGAGCTTAATAAGTGTTTATTGGTTTATTGAACTAACTGGATATGTATTTCCCTTTAAATACGTTGCTAGCATAAATCCCCCCTTGTGTTCGCTAAGAGTATTCCATAATCTTTGCTCTCAGGAAGTTCTATCTCATATCTAACCCAGTTTTCTCCTGCATGCACACATTTCTATTTTTTCTAACCTCAGGAGACCACACCTGGTCACCATCCTCGTTCTTATCAGAGTAATAATAGAAATTGCTACTGTCACTCATCATTTGTTTCCTCCCAGGTCAGTTTTATTTTGAGGGGCTTAAACCAGGAGTGAACTTTCAGAATCTCAGCTCCAACAGCTTTTCCTTTCAACAGACAAATAGAAAAGGACGTTCAAGAAGGATTTTGAGCAGATAGAGTCTGCTCATTTCAACAAGCTTTTGTGAAGCACCTACCATGTGCCAGGACGTGTGTGATGGAGGAGGGACAAATGCATAAGCCCCTGCCGTCAAGAGATCTTCAACCTAAAACATAGTAACAGGGACAGTTAATTTAACTAACACACAGTAGCACCCCACTTTCTTGTGGTCCCTTGGTGAGAATCACCAACTTTTGTGGAGTATGTAGAAAAGTTCAGAGGGGGGGAAAAAAGAAGCAAAGTTTCCAGTTTCTGAGCAACATGGGAGAAACTGAGTGGCCCAGTCAGGGAACATGCTGGGGACACGTTGGGCAGTGCATTCGAGGATGAGTACCATGTGTCTGTTGACATTTCAAAAGAAATCCATTTGCATTTTCACCGCTAAAGAGAGAATGGCCTCCACTGACCACACATCCAGAAAGCTGGCAGCAACCTGAGTGGGCAGGCTCCCTCCTTCTGGCCAAGGAGCTTAAGGGTCTGCGTGACTTGAGGCAAGTCATCCGGGGACATTTGGGATTCTGATGCAGAGAGCCAGTGGAGGCGGTACAGATAAGGTCCAGACAGACATCTGGCAGCCTAAATAACATCTAGTTGGTCTGAGGTTTGGCCTGTGGCTCCTGCTGGGAGCCGAGGGCTGTAGACTGGGAAGCCTGCATTTGGAGCTGGTGACAGCAGGTGGCGCAGGAGAGCAGAACCCAACCCGCTGTGGGCCCTGAAAGAAAGCGTGGTGTTAATTCCACCCCAAGTCGGGGGACTATGGCCAAGAAAGGCAAAGGAGACCATGCTTTCCTCGCAGGCCAGAAAAAGACCAATTGCCTGGATGGAGCATAGAACCGGATGTGGCCATTTCACAGGTAAAGAAAAGCCAAGGTGGGTCCTCGGAGGTTTGGATAACATCCCTATGGCCCAGGATTTTGGGATTTTAGGAAACGTGTCAAGAAAGTGAAAGAGAAAAGCAACACATGCATTAACTCCAGGAACAAGATAGAACTCCTAGAGTTGAAAAGTTCAAACCACTTTGAGATCTTAGCCGATGAGCAAGGTATAATTCCCCAAATAGCCTTCCTCCCTCCACCAACAAAACAAGAACAAAACAACAGTAACAACAAAAAACCTCATCTACTATGGTTGATAAAGCTCTGGAAATCAACATTTTTGAACAAAAAAAATGGAAATGTATCCACATCTTAAAGCTACTAGAAGCAGTCACCTTCTTAATGTCTCCTAATGGCATGATTACACCATTAGGGGAAGGGAGCCCAGAGAAAGTTCTCCTCCCACATGTGCCCAAAGGGGCAGAAACATGGTCCTACTTACCTACTTATGACACACCATACGTTGAAGAACTTTAAGCAGCTGAGCATTCTAAGCACTAGAATAAAAGCACCATATACAAGATCTGAGACAACATGTCTCCTCTAAAAGATAACATTCAAAAGCAGTAAACTGCTGAGATGTGCAAAAGGGAATTTTTCCTCATACACTTAAACAGTATGGGTTGGCTTGGGGATAAATCTTAGGGAATGCAGGGAGTTTTACTTATTTTTCCATTTGGTTTACTTTCATGTTGCTGCTTCTCTCATGGGAAGTCGATGCCTCAGCTCTGATGTATATAAATCAATTTCCAGTGTTTACTTAAATACATATACACACACTATAGCAAAATGTTGCTTTGCTTGAAAAAATCGTTGAGACATTTGATGCGTTTGTTCCCAATCGATATTCTGCAAAAATTATCTGGGTTCACTGCTCAACCAGGACAGAAGGTAGGTCTGGAGTCTGTTCCATAAGCTACCTACCACCTGCCAACTCGATGGGTCCTCGCGTCACAGATGTCCCAATAGCAAAAGGTATAAGGGCTATGCAGCTTAGGTTCCAATTTAGGGCGATGACGGTACAGAGAAAGGAAAGGTGAATTCCCTCTGGGTGAGATCAGAAAGGCTTCCCGGAGAAGGATGTTGGAGTCATTTTATCCCTCTGTGCCTTTGGCATGCTGTTTGTTCTGCTTGAAATGCCCCTCCTAAACTCCCATCATCTTCCTTTTGGGGTAATTTCCGGTCTTTTTCAAGAATAAGTCCTGACTTCATCTAGAGCCCTCGCTGATCAGCACTTTGCCCCTTAGAAATGCCGTGCAAATCTCAACCCAAATACATGACACAGGAATGATGCGCCTGTCTCCATCACGTTTATTGTAATATTCACTCGCCAGCTGGGAGACTCCTCTTTTTCTGCTTCTTAGTGGTTTCCCACAGCCTTCTCCCCCAAGTAGAGTTGTCAGATTAAAACAGAACTGCTCAGTGAAATTTGAACTTCAGCTAAACAACGAATAATTGTTTAATATGTGTCTCAGATGTTGTATATGTTGTGTTTGCAACTGTGAACAATGGCAGTCTTGCCTGAGACTGATCTCTCCTGAGATCACTGAGTTCGTGCCTCGCTGCCCCTCCCTGCCCAGGCGGCTGCAGGTGCACTTTCTCCCCCCTGGCCTCTCTCCCCGGACTCCGGAAGAAAGGGACCCCCCTTGCACACACTTCCAGCAGGCTAGAAGAGTCATCTAACATTAGTTTCAGATCCATTTTGTGTTTTTTTTTCCTCCTATATTGAGTGTATTTATTCAACATGAATGAAGTTTAAGTGTTTCAATTCACTATAACATCACTTGTTCAATTAATTGTTAAATAGGAGGTTATCACTTATTTTCATTTAAATGTGGCTTAATGAATTGTATGACTACGACACTTTGCAGTCTGTTAAATCCACGTTTAATTTGAAAGTATGGCAGGCTGGATGTCATGACATTTACCTTTTTTCCTGCTAGCGCTTCCCTTCTGGAAGAAGCAAAGGAGCTCCAGCTGGGAAAGTAGGAATCTGCAGAAACATAACCAATCCCATCCGAGGGACTGTCTTTGTGAACCAACTTTAAGCTAACGTCGCCCGCTTTATTTCGCTACCTTAACAAATGGAGCTTTAAAAATGAAAACAGAAACATCTTGGGTTCCTCTAACAAGTCCCTTTCACCAAGACTAACATTATTTGCACTTACATCCCATCTCCTAGGGTAAAAAATTGCAACAAGGATAATTTACAGCACTGTTCCCTACTTTTTTTCACTTCATGACACACACAGGAAATTATAATAATTGCATGATAATTGCATGACTGGGGTAAGTTGAAAAGAATTTGTGAGCTTCTATATGAGGCTTAGTGATAAAATTAATTAATATTAATTAAAATTAATAAAATTATTTTAAAAATATAAAATATTATGAAAGACACAAATATGGCATTTGTATAAAAGTTCCCAGTAAATCCTCTTCAATTTAGGAACACGTGATATCTGATTTTAAAAGGTAAAGAAAAAATCACACACACCTTCTAGAACAAATTAAATCAGAAACAAATCTAGTATTTTATACTGCAGGCAAAGCAAAGAACTTCACTGTTAAAAAACAAATCATGACTAAAAAGTAATCGAACTAATACCAGGACATTTTAACAAGAAGATCCAGGGAGTAAAATGTAGTTTTAGCTGCCCAAGAACACTTTCTGGTGGCCGGGGCTAGTCATAGCTTTTCGTATACCTAAACAGTCATTACAGGAGGTAGGGAGTTTGTAGACAAAGCCATTTAATGAATGTTCAAATAGAATTGAAAATTTCTAAATAGTTATCAGACTGATTTTACATGCTTTACTGCTTTAGGAAACGTACAGTCATCGATATCTCAGGACACACCTGGACACATTCCAGGCTCCCCTACACCACACCGCTCCGGTGGAAAGCTCTGTCTTGCAGAAAGAGACCACAATGTGCTTGGGTTCTGGCACATTTAAAATGAATGAATACCAAAGAAGAGAAATATTTTTATTTTTTAGCTAAATGAAAATCTTCCCCAAATGTTAAGGATTATAGGACATGAAGGTAAATCACCCAAGGAAAAAACTCAGGGATGCCCTGCCTTCCTCCTGGCCAGCCTCAGTGTGTGGAAAAGGCCCACACGACCATTCCATTCATTCACACACACCGATTTGCGGTGGGATGTCAGGCACCAAGTAGGCAATGCAGAGAGAAAAAATGCAAACACTTTGGTCCTACGTAGGAGCAGTTTACAGTTCGGGGAGTGAGACTTACACATCGACAGAGACGCAAGGGAATCTACAGAATACCGTCATCAGGTTCACGGTAAGAGTCAGTCGTTCTTAAGATTCAGGGCCTCTTCTCCACCAGTCCCCAATTTATGCTCTAACCAGACACACGTGAGTTTACAAAGTATCTTGCTGCCTTTCTCTGGAGTAATTCTCTTTTCCCCAAGAATTTGCTTTAAATGTGACTCTTAAGAGTGTTTTTCTCCTACTGAAGACTATGCCACTGTTCTCCCCACTCTCAGCTAGCCCAGATGGTTTCAGAGCTTGAGAAGGGGGGCACAGCACCCCTAGTTACCATTTTGTGGCTCTCTTCCGACATGCCTAGAATGTAAAATCCACACGGCTGGAGAACAGTGTTTAAGGAAAAAGAGTTTTCTCTACTCGTCCCATCTTCTAGGCCTCAGCAGGGCTTCCTTGAGCAGATGACTTGGAAATTGTCAGCCAAACCTGTGCCTCTCAAGAGCTTCCTCCAGTTCCCACCCTAGAAGGATCACAGTACTGAGCCGTAGGGTTGTGCTGACTCTGCTATGGACGACACGTCCATCAGGGAGTCACATCTGAGCCCCCAGCAAAACAGAATTAACTAATGTGTATAAATTAGCACCAAATGTCTCCTCCATGGAGAAATGCCAACACCATTCTTCCTAGGACAGATAACTGACCATCCCCCAGCTCCCAACAGACTCTTTATTCATCAACGACCGACACCTCACCTCACCTTATGTTTACTTTTGCAGTTCACCAAATGATTTCAGATGCATATCCTCGTTCGACCTTTGACATTTGGGAGGCAGATAATGTGGAGGTTTTATTTCTATTATATAAATGAGAAAAATGAAGCTCACAGGAGTTAAATGACAAGCCCAAGCCACACAGCTAAAATCCTGAAGGGAAAATTGTTGAACCTAGGTCTTCTGACTCTGAATCCGGTCCTGCAGTCCCCAGTCTCTGGGCCATGGCCTGGTACCGGTCCGTGGCCTGTTAGGAACCGGGCCTCACATCACTGCCTGAGCTTTCCCCGTTACCTCCCAGCCTCATCAGTGGAAAACTGTCAGGCCACAGAGCAGGAGGTGAGCAGTGGCCACAGCGAAGTTTCATCTGTATTTAGAGCCACTCCCCATCGCTCCCATGACCACCTGAGCTCTGCCTTCTCCCACATCCATGCAAAAATTGTCTCCCATGAAACCGGTCCCTAGTGCCAAAAAGGCTGGGGACCGCTGCTCTCTACCATTCATATCTAGCCAGAAGCAACAAGGAGAAAAGTTTAAGAAGACTAACATTGAAGGAGCCACCATGTCCCTTCCTTCTTCTCCCAGCCCCCAACACGATTCACCAAAAATCTCTGACAAAAGTTTCATGAATGTCAGAGTCACCTTTGGTACACAGCTGATTCAGAGAAAAACCACATGCACACATGCACACATGCATTCACATATGCATAAAATGTATTCTCATCCCCGTATCTGAAACTCTTTACTGTGCTCTACATTGTTCTTCTCAATGCAGTAAGTGCCTGGAACACAGTAGAAGCTCAATAACTCTGTTGAATGAATAAATGAATGCTTATCTCTCTCACGACTACATATTGGTTTTGCATCTCAGCATCGTTCTTCTATTTCAGCCATTCCCATCTCCTTAGCTGCCCCTACCAACCTTGCTGCAGTATTGGAACAGGCTCAGTGGAAGAGGATGCCATGTACAGCTAAGTGAATCAGAGCCAGACAGAAATAAAACAACAGTCCCTGTTCTGCTGAAACACAACCTATAAATTCTAGCTTCAGAGATGATTGGGGTAAATCAAGGCTATAATCCTTTGGGACAGATAATTCTTTGAAATCGATATTCAAATTTCATTTTATAAGGGAAGGGATATACGCATAAGCTCAGAGAAATTAAGGAGCTAATCAAAGATCACACAACAGGCAAGTGACAGAGGCAGAATTTGAACTCAGTCCTGTCTGTTCGGTCTGCTATTGCGTATCCAGTGCCTGGCGTGGTAACTGGCCTCCCTGGTGCTTCTTGAAGGGGTGTTGTACATTCCACTTGGGGCCCTTTGCACTGGCTGTTTGCTCGGCCTGCAGGGCTCTTCCCCAGACATCTGTTGGATGATGGCTGACTCCCTCACCTCCTCTGAGGCTTTGCTTCTATTTTGCCTACTCAACGAGCCCTTCCTTCACCACTCTAAATTGTAGCCCATCCTTTTCCCCACTTCCATCACTCTGTTGTCTAAGCAGGTTTTCCTGTGGTGTGGATTTTTGTCTCTTTTGATTCACTGATGTATCCTGAATACTAGGAATACTACCAGGAATATAGCAGGTATTCATGAAATGTTTGCTGAATTGAAGGAATAAATGAATGGCAGGTACTTGGTGGTGTTTATTGAATGAATGAAGAGTTGAGAGACTTTGCCTTATCTAAGTCATCTTATGAGTAGATTCCATGCATGCTCGGAATCTGCATGGTAGGCCCAGTGATACATAAGTGATCTCATTTAATCAGGCCCCAACTCCTTTGAGAGGGAGAACATATTCTCATATTATAGATGAAGATATGCACCACTGAGAGAAATTAAAGTGAATTATCCAAAGATCATATAACTGGCAAGTTAGAGAGGCAGGATTTGAACTCAGGTCTAACTCCAAAGCTCAGGGATCATTCTATCCTGTCAAAGCACTTCTCAATGCACTTACACCTGGACAGGTGTTGCCTCTGTACATGAAATTTTGCCCATATAAATAGATAAGTTTCGGCCACTCATAGTCAATACTATTTCCTCGTTTGACTCAGGTTAAACTTAGAGCCTTCCATTACTGGAGATGAAGCTAGTTATTTCCTCTACTGTTCGGGAGCCAGGCAGCCATGCCTCTTGCTGAATCAAGTCTGATAATTTTCATTTCTAATCATTCAAGGAATTTAATTAGTATCATGGCCTTCATCAGGTGCACTGTGAATACAGCTGATGTCATCAGAGCTTACTTAATTGGTTTGAAGGGGAAAAAAGTTTTTACAGTCTGAATATGTCTCCACCAGTATAAGGGTGAAGGGCCTCAGGGAGTTGTGGAGCAGGAAAGAAACCAACATAAAATCTGGATCCTGTGATTAAAGACGTTTTTTAATACTACCTGGGAAAGGTTTTTGAAAGTGTAATATCACTAAAATAAAAATGTGTAAGTAAACAAGTGGCAATTTCAACCATTTTTTACAACTTTATTGAGGTGTATTTATGCACTATAGCATTCACCCACTGTAAGCATACAATTCAATGATTATTTATAAATTTATAGAGCTAGGCAACTATCACCATAGTCCAATTTTGGAACATGTATTGCACCCCTCAAAATTTCCTCAAGCCTGTCTGCAGTCAATTCCTTCCCCACTCTTCCCCTCCCCAACTTTTGCAATCCCAGGCAACCACTGATCTGCTTTCTTCATCTATAAATTTGTCTTTTCTGGACGTTTTATGTAAGTGGAATTGAACAGTGTCCATTCTTTTGTGTCTAGCTCCTTTCACTTAGCATGTTTTTGAGGTTGATCTATGTCATAACCTGCATCAGTAGTCTATATCTTTTTATTGTTGAATAGTATTTTGTTGTACGGATGTACTCCATTTTGCTTATTCTTTCATCACTTGATGGACATTTGGGTTGTTTCCACTTTTTGGTTATTATGAACAATGCTGCTATGAACATTCATGTGCATGTTGTTATGTAGACATGTATTTTCATTTCTGTTGGGTAGATTCTTAGCAGGGAAATTGGTAAGTTTTATGCAAAGTTTCTGTTTACTTTTTTAATACACTTGCAAACTATGGTCTAAAGTGGCTGTTTCATTTTGCATTCCTACCAGCAATACATGAAGGCAAACATTGATTTTTGAAATTGCTTTAGATGGTAAAATTGAAAGTTTTCAACTTTTACATTTGGTCTTTGAACTGTAACCTTGAAAGAAAACTGTGAAATACCCAGATCACACTGCATGGTGTTAAAAAGAAGGAGTGATGGGAAATTAATTGAAATAAATGAAGTTTAGATCAGAGAAGGGATTTGTAGCAAGTAAGTGCTCTCAGGGATAGTATTTTCAGCTTTCACTTGCTAGGAAATTAAATCAACCAATTAAATAAAATAACTCTCCATAAAGATTAGTCAGATTTGCCATATAGATTGCTCATTTACCCACATTCACTTTGAGATGTATATAACAAAGACATTGATTTTGATTATTGTATTCTCCCTTCCTTTATCTCCATATCTTGGAGGGAAGGAACATTTTGGGGGGCTTCATCCAGTTTTAGTATTTACTAGGGAAGCTGGGCTGACCTCACTTACATATGGGAAGTTCCAAATTGCTACCTTTTGTTTGTGATCTTCAGACAAAACTCCTGATAAGACATACATCACCGACCTCACGCAGTTAACTCCTGAGCTGCACATTTTGTTTGGGAATAAATTCAGGCTCTCTGTTCCACAGTTCATTAGTTCATTCATTTATTCTGGAAAACATTAATACGGTCCTTGAAATACTGAGAGTACTAGGACATGGGCTGTGTTTTCAAGGGAGAAAGAGACATGTCTGCGGTAAAGTATCATAAGTGCTCTCATCAAAATAAACACAGATTGGAGGGAGACGTCAGAGACAAAAAAGGGAATAGCTTAGGGAAGTCATCACACAAGAGGTAATTCTTGAGTTGTTGTGTTAAAGACGAGTAGGTCTTTGCCAGAGAGCCAGGCGTGGGGTGAGAGGGCGGTCATTCCAGCTAAATGCTGTAGCGGGAGCAAAGGCCTGGATCTGTGAAACAGCTGACAGTGTTCTGAGAACTGCAAAACCCTTCGGTATGGCTGGAGTACCCAAGGGACAACTGAGTAGACAGGACAGGAGAGGAAGGCTGGCTAGGGTTTTATGAGTCTTGGGAAATAGACTAAGCTATTCTAGAGAAAATAAGAAGCCATTGTAGGATTTTATGCTGGATCTGAAATTATGAGATTTGAATCTTCTTCAGTTTATTTTGAATGTAGTGAAGAGGATAATTCAGAGACCAGTTGGGAGACTCTTACAGCAGCCAGGCTAGAGACTGAACTAAGGCAGCAGAAGCAGAAATAACAGGGGGCGTAGGATGTGAGGGGCGTTAGGGGGCAGGATGCAGAGTAGGATGTGGGGTGGATAACAGTGACCTGAGGCCCATGATAAAATGCAAACTTCTGGGTCCCATCTGCATGATTGTGATTTGCAGGTTTGGACTTCAGCCGAGGAATCTTCACTGTAACGGGCATCCCAGGTGATTCTGCTGCAGCTTGACTGAGGATGCTGATCGGAGAGTGCAAAGATTCACCGCACAGAGCCACTGATCAGCTACTACCGCGGGAACCAGGGAAACCAGGGGAGTTCTAGGAACAAAGAGACTGCTCAGTGTCGGGTGAGCTTTGCCACTGGTCTTTGCTAAAGGGGCCCCTCGCTCTGGTCCAGCTAGCTTTGAAAAAGAAAATCGCAATTCAAGGAAAAATTAAAAGTAGTCAGTACAGGCAACTAAATTGGCTTAAGGTCTCTTTGCCCACATAAATATTCCAAAGAGGCTAACTCAAACTCATCTAAAACAAATTTGTATCTCACCACACAGATAAATAACAATATTTCTATGAATTAACTCAATACAAAAATGTGATTCTGCCTTCAGAGTATTCTCTCTCTCTATCTCCATGTCTCTCTCTCTCTCTCTCATCTGTGTCTGCCTACTTATAAATAAGATCTCAGTATTGTCTTTTTTATACCATAAAATCCCAAAGAGTAGGAACTGTATTTGTCAAAACTCCTGTTGTACTTGTGTGCCTACGGAAAATACCTGCAAAATAAATGCTTTGTGATAACGAATCTGCAAATATGTTGATTTACTTGCATATTGTCACAGATGCTGAATATATAATTTGTGTATTACGCCATTTCAAGAGAATGTGGACTGTGCTATGTTTTGTTTTGCACATTTTTAAATGCAAAAACACCAGAGTAATAAATTAAACATTATAATTAAGTGCTGTGGCACACTATTAGTAGACCTCAATGTTACATGGCTCAGATAACTGTGTGTCAAATAATGTCCTTATTAAATATCTACGTCCATTACCATCCTGATAGAACATGGTTAGTCTACACCCAATCAATTTGTATTGTGTCCCCCAAATAGAATTATAAATACTGACTGATAAAATCACCTACATCTACTACATAATTGTTTCATGCCAGGTACTAAGCACTGAGTGCTTTACATGAAAGATTTATTTGAATGTCCACAGTGGCCTTAAATAGTTGGTACTATTATTAGCCCCATTTCATAGATAAGAAAACTGAGTCTTAGAACAGGTAAGTAAACATGATCGAAGCCACATAACAAGTAATTAAGGAGCAGGGATTTTAACTTAGGTGAAGCTGAGTGGGCTCTTAAAATGATCCCATATTGTTTCTCAAGTTTCCATTCTATATAAGCAATGAAATCGTGAATTTAATGTGATAGAAAATAAAGAACAAAATCTGGAGCACGGAAAATTCTGCCTCACAATGGATATCTGCAGGAATTACCAACCAGGAATTTACCCTACCTCTCTTTTAGTGGCTTGATGGTCAATGTTTAACATGCTGCTCTTCAGGGAAGTAAAAGTCTTGATTTATAGCATTCGCAGATTTCCGTGGCATAAATACTCTCACCAACCTGCCACCGCTGAAGGTGGAGTTAGGAAGAGATCATGCCCACAGCTGGCTTCCACGAGCCGCTGAGAGCCAGTTCCAGGATACACTGTGCCTGTTCCCTTCTAAAGATCAAGCTTCTCATGGTTTCTGGACAAGCCCCAGAGACCTTGGACCAAGGAGAAGATGCTTACCCTCTTCTGTGGGAGGAACCAGTGCATGGGGAAAGGGTGGCGCTCAGCTGTCTACATCAGAGTGCTGGAATGTACATGCCACCAGGCTATTTTTAATTAAAAAGTGATGACAGATGAATATATTCCCTGACTCTGCAGCTAATAACTTCCTGACCTAGACCTCACTTGCTAGAACCATTCCTGAAACCAGACCGCATTAGTCCCTGTGGGGCTTCTATTATTGGCTAGCCGTCTCAACAGATGCAGGTCTAACCAAATCCATGTCTAATATAAGTATGCAAATTGAGAGATAAAAGGAAAAATTTTATGTGTTAAATCAAAACCCACAGAAGGAAAAGTGGACATAAGCAGCTGTTTGGAAGAGAGAACACCAAAGGTCATTGTCACAGCGGTCCTGAGCAGCACGGGATTAATTCTGTCCAACAGTCATTCATAGCTCTACCTTTTGTCTATTCATTTCTCACATTAAATATATTTGCCCGGCAGCCCTGTTATGAAGACAGCATGCATATTGGTTAAAGCATGTTTTTTGCAGTCAGACACACCTGGAACATTATCTGCTTCCAATATCATTTAAGTCTCACTATTATTATGCCCATTTTACAGCTAGAGAAACTGAGTCACAAGAACATAAGTGGAAGTTCCTGAACTGAAATGAAAATAGGCCTAATTCTAAGGACTGAGCTCTTTACCAATGTACTTTGTCTCTCTTCTCTGCCGGCCACTCTCCTCTTACTTCAACAACTACACTCATTTCTTCTCCTTAGAGCTTGCCAATGCTACTATCTCAACCTGGAAAGATACCCACTTTCCCTACCTCCATCCTTAAACCTGCTCAAATTCTAGCCACTCTTTAAGACTCTAATCAAGTCCCAACTGTCGTATAATGTTTTCCCAGACGATTCTAACTCAGGTAGATATCCCACTCATATTACATGTACTGGCAAGGCACAACTGGCATTGATTTTGCCTTGCCTCAGTTGTTCCCTGTTTTGTGACTTGTTTGGCTTCTCTACTGGCCTAAAATGTAAATTGTCATGGGCGGGAACCATGTGTAGACTTCATAATGCTAAGCTCTAGGTGGGTGCTCAAAGTTTTGGGAATTAATTAACAATACTGTCACCACAGGTCTATTGATGAAATGAAGCTCTGAAAATTCTAGAATTGGAAGATTCAACATTTTTGAAGGCTTATCACGTGGTAAGCCCTAATCTAGACATTTTACATATATGATTTTATTTAAACCTATGTGGTTGATATTGTGACTTCCATTTTACAGATTTTTTAAAAAAGGCCCAGAGAGGTTAAGAAATTTGTTAACATCACATTGTTAGATTGCGGCAGACCAGTCTGACTCCAAAGCCCACAGCACACCCCCTACGTAGAGCATCGTGCTCCACTACACCTGTGAGCGAGGATGCCTAAACGAACCCCAGGAAACGGGCATTGCAGCTAGCCCAGAAGGAAATTCCAAACGGTTACTTGGTAATAGGTTCTAGGTTCTGCTAATTCTGATACTCAGAAAGTTGTTCTTTGTGTTTATCTTAATTCTCTCCTGCTTCGATTTCATGCCATTTCCCTTTGTTTTGTGAGTCAAGAAATAGAAAACAGCTGGCTACCATTTCCTAGACAATATTTCTTCTTGCACTGAAAAATTCCTATGATATCATTTCAACTTTCTTTTCCGTAGTATCAAATACAGCCACAGATCCCTTAGAGCGAAAGTCATCCCCACTGATAGGCTTTCCTACCCAGACAGAATTAGAGCTGTCAGCGGGGAGCGTGAGTGAGAGCCACCAGCACGATTGGATAATCCATGGACAGATGTTCCTGGATCAAAGATCCATGCTGAAACCAGCCATCGGAGCACAGAAAGGAAGTTCATGGAGGGAAAAAAACAACGATGAGAACCAGTTACCTGCCATCACCACTGGCCTCAAAATAGACTCGGACCCGGAATATGGGTGGGAATACATAGAAATGAGGCAAGTAGGCCATGGCAGCTACTAATTTGGGGAAACCGGGGATTGGCAGGCGGTCCCCATCCCCTGGCATCTGGGGAACAAGGGCAGCTGCTCAGGAAACATAAAAACACAGTGGAGACCAAAGGAGGGGAGCCTTTCAAATGAGAATGTTAAATGTTTGGAACCCAGTGGCTAAAAGACGTTGCCAAATGTCACGCTGAAAACAGGAAAGCTTTCCTGGGTATTGGATGCGGAGGCCACGGAACAATAAAAGGGGAAGCCTGTAAGGAAAATAACAACGCCACGGAAGCCTGCCCGAGCCTGGTGAAATGCCTTCTGCAGTTTTTACAGGAAGCAAAAGAAACAACAGTCCGGCCGGTGGGCTTGTCCGTCCCCATGCCGCACCCCCCCTCTCAACTCTGTGTTGGGTCAGGAAGAGCAGTGGCGTGGCCAGCCCCCCCGGAAAGGGATTTCAAGAACAAAGCCTGCGCCATTACCTACAGATCAAAGTTTGCTCCTAGTAACATGTGTGTTGGAGAGGGCAGAGAGAGGAATGCTGCCCCTGCATGCCATTAAAAAGGGATTATGGGCTGTCTGACCAGGTAAGCAGTGTGATCTGTGAACAGAAACTTGTCCTTTGGAAGTGGGGCTGTTGCAAAACAAAAGCCTTGAGAGACATAATCAGCAACCGTTCCCTGCAGCAGGGTGGTAGCACGGTGCCTGTGTGTGTGTGTGTGTGTGTGTGTGTGTGTGTGCAAGGGCGTGTGCAATATTTTCTGCTGTTGCTAAGATGGTTTCCCCCTTCGCTGGCCTCTCGTCCAATCAAAAGGTAGCGGCTCCTCATTGGTTGCCTAGCTTTATCGAATGACCATGACGAGCTGGAATTGAGCCCACCTCATTGGCTTATTCCTATGGCCCATTGTCAGGGGAGAGCAAATCAGACACCTAATCAATATTTTGTGAAGTGGCACTAGACTCTTAGCTAAATTTGCATTAAATTTCTCCCCGTCTGTGCCTTTGCACTCAGATAAGCATCATATTAACTTCAGGGACAGAGAGAGAGGAGAGCAATCAAACGCTGTCATCCTTTAGCCATTTTGGATGTATTCCGGAGTCTAGACAAAAATCTTGGAGTGCCGAACATGTAACAGAGGAATTAGTTATAAACAGGATGCAAACCTCCCGAGCAGAAGCATGTTTAATGAGGCTAGATTAACGGTGGCCCTTCCAAATGAAAACCTTGAATTCCCTCCTTCCTCCCTTCCTTCCTTCTTTCCTTCCTTCCTTCCTATATTCATTCAACAAATATTTATTGAGCACCTACCTGAGTCAGCTTCTATGTTCGCTCTGGATACATCACTGTGCCAGGCAAGAAATGTTTCCACACTGGGCCGTTCCATAGCAACGCAGGGCACTAGAGAGCCGGGGTTCATCACATTTCAAACTAACTGGCTGTCAAAAAAGGGGGGGCGGGGCTCTGATCATTATCCATGGAAGGAGAAAGAACCAAAATTCCACAGATAAATGTCTCCTCCTCATGGTGGACACAGATTCTAAACGAAAAATTGGTCTGTTAACCAGCGTTTCCCTAAAATTCCACATAAATCTCAGTTAACATGTGGATAGGTAGTGATCCCGAGGAAGAGAAATAAGTGTGAATACATTTTCCTTCTTTTACTGAGAAAGCAGAAGCAAACAGGAAAGGCCTTCCACAAGCTCTGTACCTGCTTCCACTTCACACTAACCTGTATCTGCACCGTTTCCTCTGTGCTCCTTCCCATTATAAACAATGAGGTGTGTTTCTAGCAAAACCAGCCACTTGCTCAGGAGCTCCACCCCCATTCGCAGACTCAAGGACCTCCTACAATTCTCACCATCTTCTCTTACATCAACACATTTTCAAATTTCCCCTCTCTTCTGGCCGTTTTTGCCATCATTAAAAAATGCTGTAATATCCCTTCATCTTAAAAAATAAAGGTAATTATGAAAAAAAAAAACCACAACTCTTTATGGATCCAAGGCTGATGTTCAGCAGGCACACAAGGGTACTACCATGGTGACTGCTAAAACATTGAAATCCTTCTGGATGTGTTGGTGAGCACTGCTACCCCGAGCCTCACAAGTACCCCTCCACACCTGAGCTTTTCCAGCCTAGCCTCTCTCCTGGGACCTCCTGGACATCCCATAACCAGCAACCAACGGGTTAATGGTGAGATCTGCGGGGCCCTCTGAGACCTGCTCGGGACCCAGACCCAGCATCCTTGTGCTTCACCAGTGCCTATGACAGTTGTTCTGATATCATCCCTGTCTAGACCGTACATTTTCTTCCAGTCATTCCCCTCCTCCCCCCATCTTCTTCCTCTTCAGAGTAAAACCCTTGAAAGAATTGTCTATTCTCACTGTCTCCATTTCTCTTCCTCTTTCCCTTTGAACCCCTTCCTATCAGGTTAGCTTCCCATTCTCTCCAGCATCACAGCTTTTCTCAAGGTTATCAATGAATCTCCACTTTGCCAAATTCAAAGATCAATTCTCAGTCTTCATCTTATTTGGCTCATTAGTGGCATTTGACACAGTTGATCACTTCCTTTTTTTTTAAACATGTTCGCTTCTTTACTTTCTTTCTCCCTGAGACCCCACTGTCTGTGGTTCTCCTTCTCTCATCAGCCTGCTTTCTGCTCCCCTCTGCTGGCTCCCTCTTCTTTCTGACCTCTGAGACTGACGGACTCCAGGGCTCCGTGGAACCTCATCTTTTCTTTCTGCATTCACTCTCTGCGATCTCTTCCAGTCCCTTGACATTGAACACCATCTATACTCCAATGACTGTCGAATTTTTGTTCCCCACAACTACATTTCCCCTGAAATCTAGACTCATATGTCCAATTGTCACTCTGCACCTTCACTTGAGTTTCTAATATACATTTCGAATGCAAGCTGTAAAGCGTTGCGTCCTTGGTCTTCCCTCGAAACTTACCCTCCTTGCACTCTGTCTTCCTCATCTCAATAGCAGGCAACATCATTCTTCCACTGCTTGGGCCAAAATCCCAGAAGTCAACCTTGACTCTATTTTCCTCACAGCACACTATAAACTACCAGCAAATCCTGAATCTCTACCTGTAAATCAGATCCAGAATCTAACCACTTGTCACCACCTCCCACCCACAGCCATTCAAGTCCAAGCCACAGTCATGTTTCCCCTTTGTCACTGCGGTGACCATCCAGAGATTTCCTTGCCTTCACCCTTGCCCCCTTAACCAGCTCTTCTCTGTGTATAGGCTGAATTAGTCTCTTTAAGTCAATTTAGTTCACTCTACTCCTCTGCTTGAAGTTTTCAAATGGCTTCCATCTCATCTAGAACAAAATCCAAAGTTGATGGCTATACCTAGACATGGAAAGGAGCCCATGGTTTATTAGCCAGGTTCCAGCTTTACACTATCGTGTGATCATCTTGCAAATGCGTTATTAATCACAAGGAAGACTGGGTGAAAATATGGATGTTTTATTATGCAAATCTAAAAATTAACAAAACAAATAAAACCAAAATATTTGCGACTGACTTAAATCTTAATGATGGTCAGTTGTGAACTTTGACTTTTTTTTAAAGGGCCTTGTATTTCCTTAATAGGTATTAAATCATCTCTTTTTGTCTCCACTGACATCATAAGCTGACATTAAATCATATCTAGTTTTCAGTGAGCTCTCAGAATATCTGTTGAATAAGGGAATGCTTAGGAGATGGACCTCTTATTTCTCACCTGTGACGATGATGACGATAACCATGAATTGAATATCACTGTGTAAGGTGTGATATTTCGCATATTTAAATTACATATTTTCCCCAACACCTTTAGGTCCATTTCAAAGGTGCAGCCGCAGTTTTGTGGTTCCGAAAAGCTGAATGTCCTACTCGAGTCATCAAAGTAAGTAACGGAGATTTAAACAATGGTCCAGGTGGCTCCAATGTCTGTGCTTTTGCTGTAGCCATGTGACGGTGGGAGAGCAAATCAGAGCGTATCTCTGTAACGCTTTTGACTTTATAATGCTATCATCAGTAGTATCTCAACAAACTCTAAAGATCACTGACAAATGAGAGGATGATACCTGTCCTTGGCCTATGGATGGGCATGCTAGGCAAGGTCAGGAGAGGAGAGGACGGCTCTAATTGTCTGCCCTCCACCCCCGCCCTGGAATCTCCAGTAGTGTCTCACACTACCTCACCTATATTTTTCTTAGCTAAGTGAATAACTTGGATCTATTTACCATTTGGGTTCCAGAACAGAACAGAGTTCCTAGAATCTATAATCTCATAATTTTTATGTTTACAAATCACCTTTCTCATATACCATGCTTTAAAATGACAATTCCCCGTCTCCTGGGACATGATGCTGCTTTCTGGAGATGCTCTCAAGCCTGTGGGAAGCTGAGTCCAATTTACTAACTTTCTGATGTCAAATTTTAATCAGGTGTATGCTTGTAATATGGAAAAATTTTAAACAAATTCCAAAGTGTGCACATGCACCTGTATATTCTGACATAATTCAATAAAGAACAATATTCAGTGTGATGAAAAATCCCCTAGATTTCATGATATTTTTGAGAATCAAGCTTCTACTAACTAATCATGACTTACCCCTTATTTGCACCAAAATTGCCCCTTTTTGTCAGTAGCCTCTGTGTCTAATGATTCTTCTGTAGTCCAAGGAAGAGCCAAAGAGGAGAAATCTATTGAGGAAACAGAATAGAGTGAGTGTGTAGCCTCTGTCGAAAGAAGACGGATCTTCCAAGCTAGGTAAATACGAAGTCCCAATGGGCCAAGTGAATCAGGATAAAAGTATAGCTATGAGCAGATGCAGAGCTTCATTTCAAGAGCTTGGAGAAGAGCTTCTTCTTCTCCAAAGAATAAACCACAAATTCATACAAAGTTCTGCTATGGGGTCAAAGATTGGGTAAATGAATGAATGGTCATTAAGTCACTCAACAAGTGCACCGTTGTTTTCAAGTAAGTCACTGTTGTCGATGCTATGAGGGGAAATCCTTTGTGAAGCTCTCCACTGTATGTACAAGTTGTGTATAAATAGACATGTCCATTGAACTTTGCTCCTGGAGGCATCAGCCCTTATATACCTGCACTTCCTGCTGAAGGAAACCCACCTGGGACAATCAGGGTTAGAGAGATAATAGTATAGTAACCCTGTCTTTCTAGTACAGTCCACAGAAAGAGTTTTAACACATACAAACACACAATGATGACTAATGAAAACAGGTAACCTCTCTTAAATGAATTCCTGAGATTACGGGCTACTTAGAGGAAATATTTTGAGATCAAGATTAGCCCAGTGTTGCACAAGCTAAGTAACCCCAGCTCATGGTCCAGGAACCTAAATAAGTGCATTTTTTAAAGTATAGTTAATCCTGGGTTGGCTTACTAAAATTAATCTTGCAGCTGATTTTTCAGAAATCAATTTCCTTAAGATGAGGTATACCCTTGAGATACAATAGTCAGATGCTGTCACATTCTTACAGTTAACAAGCTTTCTTCTAAGTATTTTCCACATGTAATATGTGGCGTAATATTCCTGAGGGCAGCAATTGAGTTACCCTTCCTTCCGAGGCAGGGGAAGTGGTTCTTATTCTCCAACATGGCATCCTTGCTGAGGGTAGAAAGGGTTCTTGTACAAAGGACAAATCCACATCGATGGTCTTACAAATGGAAACACTTGTATGGACTGGAAAAAAGTGATCGGTCATGACACCAACAGCCAAGGACATGCACACTGGGGACCGACCAACTCACATGATTCAGAGTAGAAAGAGCACGATAGGTCCTGCCTGCTCCTCTTGGCACCTCCGTGAAGCCTGCAGGGCTCTGCAGAGAACAGTTGGAAGGCCACGTACATAGTCTCCTACCTCCTCATTTCTCACAGACAGAAACAGACCAAGAAAGACAAAATGGCTTCTCCAAAATCACAGAAGCAACTACTGCTTAGCTGGAGCTACTTTCCTGATTCCCAAGACAGCACTTTTCCTCCTCCGAGACTCTTCTCAATTTCAGAGCCTACTGCAACCTCCTTACAACAAAATTTCCTCTCTATTTCAGGCAACCAGAACAGTCCAGGCTGGGTCTGAGCCACCCAAAGCCATTTGTCAATGCCAGTCTCCCACTAGGCAGTGCCAACCCCAGCATCTGGTCCCGGTCCCTAGCACTTACGCTCTCGTAATTAAGGAGCTGACGTATATAAACAAACTGTAACTTAAGCGCGACATGGTCAGTGTGCAGAGCCCAAATGTGGGTGAGCACTGACTCATAAGGTAGGACAGAGCCAGTTTACAGATTTCCAGCCTCGTCTGTCTCTGGTGACAGGTACATAAGCATTGCAATTGCTACAGACAGCTTATTGTAACTCTTAGCCCCAAATATTCCTCAACCCCACAGCAGGTTTAACAAAACTCATTCTATCCCATTTTGGTAGGTGGGACTGTTTGCGTGCCAGTGGGTTGGAGTTATTTTCAGACTTGAGTCAGGGCTTGATTACTCAGCAGGACATGCCAGGGGAATGTGGTGAGAAAACCCTTTGTGGCTCTTTGTGGGACACCACGACAACCTTATTGGCCGACAGTAGGTATGATTTTATCAGCTCTTTTCTTGGGACAGACACCATTCCCAAGAGGCCACACCCAGACAAGATCTGAAAGTGAGATCTGAAAAATCTGCAGCAGCAGTAGCAACAACACAATCTGAGCTGCATGCTGAATTTTCTGCACTGCAATCTGGTTGTGGTCATTCTGTTGAACTAAGAAGTTGTATTTCTCTCTTTTTGAAATGATCTGGAGCCTTGCTGTTCAAATAGTAGTAGTTCTGCGCATCAGCATCACTTGGGAGTTGGTTACGTAGGCAGAATCCCAAACTTCATAGTCAGACCCACTTAATCGGAATCTGCATTTTAACAAGATTCCCAGATGATTTGTATGCACATTAAATTTGAGAAGCTCTGATCTAGAGATTAAGACCACGACTCTCTGACTTCGCCGTTAGCTCCATCTATAAAATTTCAGTTAGTGGACCACCTTGGTTTGGGGCATTTAAATGGAGATGGAAAACATCCCAATAAAATCTAAAGCTTTCTTAAAGGGAATTTTCTTTTTTCCCTAACAGGTTTATAAACCTCCATTTTTTTTCTCTAAAAGCTATTGGAGAATAATTTTCTTTGCATCACCCGTGGGGATTTGAAGGTGGGTAGGTAAACATTGTGGACTGTGATAACTGCTAGTAAATATGTTTGGCATTAAAGAATCTC
Source organism: Avahi laniger (assembly GCA_963575035.1). Classification (NCBI taxonomy): domain Eukaryota; kingdom Metazoa; phylum Chordata; class Mammalia; order Primates; family Indriidae; genus Avahi; species Avahi laniger. Next base: position 1,360 of record CAUYSK010097031.1, on the reverse strand, counting down.
TCCTTCACTTCTAGACATCCAACTGGCCACCAAGTCCTTTTGATTTTACCTTCCAAAAGATTGCCTACTCTGAATTCTCCCTTTTGTCTCCACTGCCCCGCCTTAGAATAGGCCCTCATCATCTATAAGGTAGATATTGAAATAGTTTTCAGCTGCATAACTGGCTTCCCTAGGTCATGTTTTGCCTCATCCAATGCATCCTCCAAACTGTCATCAAAAACAACATTCTCAAAGGCAAATCTGATAATATTATCTTCCTGTTGAAAGTCCTCCAATGATATCTGATAAAGTCAATACCTTCAAGGATGTCATGCAAGATCTTTGGTCATTCTTTTTTCTTCCTGTTCAATCTCATTTCTTCCACTTTTTCATTTTTATTCCAATCTACCAACACACCCTCCATGCTTCTCCCTTTGTCCAGGCTGCCTCTTTTCTGGAAGTACTCTTTTTCCTTTCTTTCCCAGATAAATCTCTTCTTTTAAGACCATGGCATTCTTTCTACCCCCTCTGTGAAGCTCTTCTTGACCATGACTCTGTACCAGGGAGGTAGATTCAATCATCTCAGAGTCTGAGAGCACGTCTCTATTAGCAGTGCTTTCACCAAACTGTAGTGTCTGTAAACATGTCTCTATCCTTGCACTAGTCTGTGAGATCTTGGGGCCAGGAACCATGTCATGTCTTTCTTTTGTATCTTGAATATCAAGTATGATTGCTAACATAGACTAGGCACTTAGTAAATATTGGTGAGTTAAATAACTAAATGAATATAGTCACTGTGCAAAGTCACCATAATGTTATTTCTGGGAACTGTGAAAAATAGACAGTAATTACAGATGTAGTGGAAATATTTTCAAAGGATTAATCTTTCAGTTCTTCTGATAATGGATATTAAGGAGTTGAACTGACGTTAAGGGTAAAAATTACCTGTGTGAGCTCTACTGTTACGGCAAGTGTCAGTGACCAGTCCCAGGGGAATAACCGAGCGGCACGCAGAGAGTTGGTGAGTCAGAGAGTTTTATTGTCGGCGGCCCAGATTGAGGTCAAGCCTCCCAGAATCTGAGCACCTTTTCTGGGTTTTTGTCAGGTTTTATACTTTTTCTGGGGGGTTACTTTTAACAAATCACACATAGGTAGAAATGATTAACCAATTAGCAGAAAGACTTAAAAGTTATCCAATAAACAATAATTCTTATAGGCTTATAACAAACATCATAATCACGACAGGCTTGCAGTTTTGTTCAGCTTTGCTCAACTGCTCTGTGGTTAGCTTGCAAGGCTGACAGGTGTCAGTGTCTACTTGTTGCTTTGTGGTTTTAAGCAAAATCAGCACGGAAATTCCCCTAGTATGTACAGAAATTTC